>CM035107.1:64284573-64327073 GCA_020205505.1 Panax japonicus
AATAACAACAAAAATCACCATGCATGCGGTACTTCGCATAGGCAGGGTTATTCCAACAGAATAATAACATGGAACCAGGTCAGGTAAAAATCACACCGACAGGATGTTCCAACAGAATAATAAAGAATGAAATATAAAGACGGAACCAGGTCCAGCGTAAGCACAGACAGGATGTTCCAACGAAATAATAAAGACAGAATATAAAAATGGAACCAGGTCCGGCGTATAGCACAGACAGGATGTTCCAACGGAATAATAAAGACAGAATAATAGAGAATGTCATCAGTATAGGGTATTCCGCGTATACATGTTATTCCAACATAATAATAAAGAATGGAATAATAGAAGTTATCTTCTTAAATATAAAAGAATAATATCCCTTACCGTAAAAGAAACAGATATAAAAGTAATTAAATAACAGAATATTTTCTTTATCTCTCTATAGTCTCTCTCTATAGTTTTTCTCTATAGTTTCTCTCTCTAGAGTTCAGTGAATTCGTAAGAAAATAATGAAGAAATGAGCTTCTATTTATAGGAAAATGGATGCATAGTAACTAATCCATGAACGGTCCAGATTGATTTACTTTAATCTGACGGTTCATAATTAAACAAAATCTTTTAAATAAAAAATAATATTATATATTATTATATATATATATATAGCACATCAGTTCACGGGGGATGAATCCCGTGAATTCCTACCACTGAAGTCACATAATATATATATATATATATATTACATTCTTGTAATACTCCTTCCCGTGACTTTAATGTCACCTCCCACCCATTTTGTCAACAAGCTATCATATAATAATAATAATAATAATAATAATAATAATAATAATAATAATACTCCCCCCCACGTGATTGATATCAACTTTTTCCTCCACCACTAGACAACTTACATACATATAATATATATATATATATATATAACTCTTATATATATATAAGTAATAAAACAAAACTGAGACGACTTCTCACGTAAGCCTTAATAATCAATACCGTGTGCTACTATGCAACCACGCGTATTACTGTACTTTACTACAGTGTAGTTCAACAGTATCAACGGTAAAACTTCTGCCGTTATTTCAATAAAATATTTTTGTTGTTTTTTTAATCCGACAATAATTCTGTTGTGGGGTCCACCAATGATTGTGTCTTTGTATGAATATTCCCTGTTAAAACGAATATTCTCCGACTAATCGAATATTATATAACAACTTGTGTACTTTGCAAAATTTATAAATATACTCACAACTATAACATTATATCAATTTTACTCCATAATATTCAAAAGGCTTAAATATGATTTACTACCCTAAACTATAGGCCATTTCCACTTCGGTGATCCCCTTTTAATTTTGTCAATTAGGTGATTGAACTATCAATTTTGTTTGATTTCATTCAATTGGGTCTGTCACGTCAGAAATTGCTGATGTGGCATCCTAATAGGCAGCAGGAGTGCTTATGTATAAAAACATTATATATTTTAATGAGATCAAAGGACAAAAGGTAAAATAAGAAATAAAACAACTAAAAATTACACAAATAATATAAATTAGTTTTATAATTATTTATTTATAGTTATATAATAATATAAATTATTAAATAAATAATATAATAATTATTTTATTAAAAAAATTGTGTTTTTTAATTTTTATTAAAAAAATTGTGTTTAATATTAATGATAATAAAAATAAAAATAAAAGTGCAGTTTTTTTAATAAAAATAATAATAATTAAGCAATTAAAAAAAATGCTGTTGCTTTATTTTTAAAAAAACGCAGTTGGTTGGTTTTTTTAATAAAATAATTATTATTCTTAATAAAATAATTATTAAAATAATAAAAATAAAAACGCAGTTGCTTTATTTTAAAAAAAAACGCAGTTGGTTGGTTGTTTTAATAAAATAATAATATTTTTTTTATTAAAAAAACTGCACTTTTATTTTATTTTTATTATCATTAATATTTTATTATCATTAATATTAAACACAATTTTTTTAATAAAAAAATTTAAAAAAACATAATTTTTTTATAAAAATAATTATTATATTATTTATATAATTTATATTATTTATATAACTATAAATAATAATTATACAACTAATTTATATTATTTGTGTAATTTTTAGTTCTTTTATTTGTTATTTTATCTTTTTGTCCTTTGATCTCATTAAAAATATATAATATTTTTACACATAAGCACTCCTGCTGCCCTATTAGGATGTCACGTCAACAATTTCTGACGTGACAGGCCCAATTGAATGAAATCGAAAAAAATTGATAGTTCAATCACCTAATTGAAAAATTGAAAGGTGGATCACCGAAGTGGAATATGGCCTATAGTTTAGGGTAGTAAATCATATTTAAGCCTATTCAAAAATAATATTTATAGAAAATTTATCTTTATTCAAAAAATTGGAATTTTATAAATACTATAGATACAAATTATAGATAAAAAATATATACAAATAATATAAAAATGAGAAAAAAAATAAGAAGCAAAGGTTACTATTAAATATTTTAATATTTTATCTATCTAATAAAATATAAATAATTTTAAATTTTCTGTTCATTCAATAAATTATCTGTGTCGTCTAAAATTTGAAATAAATGTGACTGTCCATACTGTGCCGGAGGTCCGGGGATGCATAAATTTTATTACACATACACAGATATATTTTCCTGGTTTATCCTTTTTGAGCCCATTATCGTACTCATTTTCTTCGTAAATTGTGTGAACTCCAATTTTCCTTTTTCAAACCCTAATTTCAGAAATCGCATTCAATTTGAAAAATAATTCTGCTTCGTCGAAGATGACAGATCCGCGTCTTATCATCCTTCTTACCTTGATGGCTTGATGTATTGATTCCACTGCTCTCTTTCCCTCCATGTGAATGTATTTCATTTATGTTTTGGTTAATGATTCTATCTTTTTTCTGAATTTGTTAATTTTGGTTATTGTGAAACCTAGATGATAACATATACAATTACAACTCCAAAAAAGACGAATGGCTCTATGCAATTTGCAATATAGAAGTTCCTTGAAGAAGCACAATCAGCTTTCAGCAGCATTTAGTAAACTGTTTTTGTTCCATTAACACCTGCGTATTGATTAAAAATTCATATAATTGTACAAACAGACCAGTCCACGGTAATTTACTAACAAAGGGGAGTTTGAGTTTCATTTACTGGGAAATTTGAGCTTCGTCCAGAATAAGAAAGAGAAAATGACCTTGGGTTTTGTCCACATTCGTCCCATTTCCACTCCCCTTCTTCTTATTCGATTCTTCAGTTCCAGTTCCACCTCCGCAAAACCCTTTGCTTCCATCTCTTCAACCCTCCAGCGACGCAGATTTGATCTCCCAAATCCTCCTCCAACACCACAACCCTTTCCATTCCATGGATCCTCTCTCCAACTCCATGGCATCTCTCTCTCCTCCCTTCTCCTTCACCAGACCCTCATTCGTCTAAAAAACTTCTCCAAAATCGCATTCTCCTTCTTCTCCTGGGCCAAATCCCACCCCCATTACTCCCCTGATTCCACCTCTTACAATGTCATTATTGATATATTGGGCAAAGTTCGTCAATTTGATGTTGCTTGGCAACTAATCATAGAAATGGACCAAGAACTACAAAAGCAGGAACAATTTAAGGATATAAATGCAAAACCCACTACCACTACGTTTTATGTTTTGATCCGTAGGTTTATTGCTGCTGGTTTTACCCGGCAAGCAATTCGTGCATTCGATGATATGGGATGCTTTGTTGAGAAACAAACTGACCAGTTTGATTTTTGTTATTTGCTTGATACCCTTTGTAAGTATGGGTATGTGAAAATTGCTACGGAGATTTTTAATAAACGGAAATGGGAGTTTGAACCCAATGAGAAGATGTATACGGTTTTGATTTACGGGTGGTGTAAGATAAATAAGGGTAAGATGGCTGATAGGTTTTTAAAGAGATGGTGGATCGGGATTGAGCCTAATGTGGTTACTTATAATGTGATTTTGAATGGAATCTGTAGAAGGTGTAGTTTACATCCAGGGATCGGTTTGAGAGGACAATTCAAGAAGCACATAAGGTGTTTAATGAAATGCATGGGAGAGGATTAGAGCCTGATGTAACGAGTTATTCTATTTTACTTCATGTTTATAGCCGAGCTCATAAACCGGTTTTGGCACTTGATATGTTGAGGATGATGAAGGATAAAGGGATTTGTCCGACAGTTGCAACATACAATTCGGTTGTAAAATGTCTTTGTTCATGTGGGAGAATTGGTGATGCCGAAGAATTTCTTAGTGAGATGGTGCTTAGTGGGGTTAGTCCGTCGGCTGCGACTTATAACTGTTTCTTTAAGGAATATAGGGGGAGGAAGGATGCAGATAGTGCTTTGAAATTGTATAGGAAGATGAAGGAGATTTCTTCATGTTTACCCAGTATGCACACCTATAACATATTGGTTGGGATGTTCATGAAGTTGAATCGCATGGAGATTGTAGAAGAGATTTGGGGGTGATATGAAGGCGAGTGGGGCTGGGTCTGATTTGGATTCCTATACATTGTTAATTCATGCATTGTGTGAGAAACAAAAGTGGAAAGAAGCCTGCCAGATTTTGTGGAGATGATAGAGAAGGGTATTCTTCCACAAAAAGTCACTTTTGAGACACTCTACCGAGGTTTAATACAATCTGATATGTTGAGAACGTGGAGAAGATTGAAGAAAAAACTTGAGGAAGAATCAATAACCTTTGGTTCAGAATTCGAGCATTATCATTTGAAGCCTTACAGGAGGTGATACATTATGAGGTGTTCCCCACGAGGTATGCTGCACAAGTCTTCTTTAATGTGCATACTTGATGTTGTTTCAGATACATGTTTTGTTTACACAATGATATATATACGCGTGTTTGTATATATATATATATATATTTAATTCTCTTACTTTTTGTATATTTTAGTGCTTCCTTATAAAAGATTGCTTCTGTCTTCATATATTGCTATAGATCATTCACGAGTCTTTATGGTGATTCTGTTTTTTGTATCTTCATAGTCTTGGAACAAATTTATTTCTTCTCTTATTATTATTACTTATTTAATAACATCAATCCATTCCTTCCTAGCAGAACAAAAAGTACTTATATTTATTCATGATTGTTAAACATGAGCGAAGCCTACCTTCTAGAAGCTGCTAGAAAACTTCATCTAAGAGAGAGAAACTCTGTGCAGCGTATTATCAAAAGATACTCATTACATGCAGCTTGTAATCGTTGTTGTCACTATTAATTCTACCAAGATACCTACTGCACGGGTCATTAATATGTCAACTGGCATATAGCATTGGTATGTGTAATAGCATTTCAAGATAGTCTAAATAAATAAATTCTAATTAAAATTTAAGTTTTTATGAACAGAATTGTTCTAATTTTTGAACAAAGTAGTGTATGTTGTCATAGTTGTTCTTGCATACACTTTTGACATGTAGATTCCCTGTTGCTATTGTCTGTGCTGTGTCTCAATCCTTATGGGGATCATTTCTGTAGTTTTTTTTCTCTACTTGAACAGTTGAACTAGTGCCCATTTGAAATTTGTTGGGATGACTTGGTTGGTTTCAATAGATTACTACCATTGTCTTGTTTAAGTGCTTCTGTGATTTACAAGATATAGGTATCTAGGTACTCTATTGGTTTGGGTCCCACCTTTGCAGTGTGAATTTGAAGTGTACTCGATAAATTATAGGCTTATCAGATTTATATTATAATGGTCACAAGGATTGTTATGCAGTACAAAATGTGGTAGGATAAATACATCAGAAAGTGTCATTTTTGAGTGTTTACTACATCTGTTTAACAAGATTGCAGAGTATGTCTCTTACGTAGGAAACATGGACTTGTTAAAATGATTTCATTTATGAAGTGGTAGCACGTCAGTGGTCATTGTATTGGTGTGTTGTATACCAATCACTTGACCTCATGTTACATGTCCTTTGTTATCTTGTAAGTGATACCCAGATAATTCTCTGTTTAGTTGATCAATATACATTCTATTTTCAGGAGACTTTTAAAATTGGATAGTCATAAATGTAATTGGACTTCTATTTTTGAGGAGTGCTTTTACATAGAGTTGGTATGGGCATGCAGCTTCTATGGTGAATAGAATATCATGTGATAGCAAAGGGAGCAACTCGTTCATTCAACAACTCACTTCAGACACATTTATTGAGGTATTGATTGTGCATTGTCTTCTTTTTCCTTTCAGCATTAATTTTTGTTAATTGAAAATATACTCAATTTGCTTCTGGCAAATTATTCTCTCTTCAGGTTAGCATTGAGATTCCTTTTTCATTTCTAGCAATTCCAGTGCAAGCTATTGAATCCACGGGCGCCCAAGTCCTTGATCAGTTTCTAAAGATCACGCTCCCCGCTTTATGGCACAGGTACTTGACATTAACTAATTAATTTCGGCAAAAAGCATTTTTACACCACTATAGTGTTTTAAGCAATTAGCCACTGTGCTTTTAAAATATTCAATTATCCCACTGTACTTTTTAAAAATGTTCAATCAACCCATTCCGTCCAATTTCTTGGACGAACGTCAAATAATTACACACGTGGCAGTTCAAAGTTAAAATAAAAAAAAGAAATGACATGTAAATGCTGATATGGCTCATCTTCTTCCTCAATCTGGTCAACCCGACCCGTACACATTCTAAAAGGGTCAAATGGGTGAGGTCTGTTATTTTACAAAATGATGCAATCTGTTGCGAACTTGAATTTTAAATCCAAACAATCGGACAGAAAAAATAAACCCTTCAAATTCGTTCAACTTCACCTGCATTATAACATAGTACGAGAAACAAGTGATATAAAAATGAATTTGATTGCTGAATTCTGATATTTAAGTCTCATATTTTGAATTTTTCGGGTTGAAATTTAATAACCTGACAACACGCTGTTAGGTATCCGTTTTGAATCCTCTAATACATATATTTATCGAGCTTCTAAGCTATCTCAATCGCAGAAACTCAAATCAGAAGAAGAGGATTCAACAACAACGGATTTAAAATAATATACTAAAACGAGAAACTTGAATTTCTGGGATTCCTCTATAAATAAACGAGCTTTTTGTTGGGATTTGTGGAGAAGATGAACAGTAGAATAAAGGAAAAGATTTGTGGAGAAGATGAACAGTAGAACATTAAAATAAAGGAAAAGAATAAATTATAAAAAAATAATGTACTTACCTTTTTTATATCATTAAAATATATTAGTATTAATTTTTAAAATAAAAATAATTATTAAAAGAAAGAAAAGAGATAAGGAAAAGAATACTAATAAAGAAAAATGAATTGAAATATTTATTTAATTATTTTTTTCCACATAATTAATGATTTTTTATTTTTAATTTTTGTAGGAATTAATATAATGTTGTAATAGATCTCATTGATACAAATTTTTTGATATATTATTGTATTATTTGGAATTAATTTTTAAAATAAAAATAATTATTAAAAGAAAGGAAAAGATAAAAGGAAAAGAAAAAATTATAAAAAAAATGAATTAAAATATTTATTTTAATTTTATTATTATTTTAATTATTATTTTTACCACATAATGGTTTTATTATTTTATTTTTTGTTTGAGAAGAAAAATTATAAAGAAAATCCATTAAAAATAATTTTGTTGCCACATAAGGATAAACCACATAATTAAGCATATGCCACGTAATTTTTTATTTTTTTCAAAAAAGACACGTAAGAAATTGAAGCTGATTTGTTAACGTCAGTTACGAAAAATAGACAGAATGAGTTGATTGAACATTTTTAAAAAGTACAGTGGGCTAATTGAATATTTTAAAAGCACAGTGACTAATTGCTTAAAACACTACAATTACAGTGGTGTAAAAATACTTTTTGCCAATTAATTTCTGATTCAATTTAATTTGTTTCTGTAATCACACACTCAACTACGCTTAGTGATTTATCTTTGTTCTCACATGCTCAATTGCTTTTAAGTCCAATGACAGTTTAGATCTTTCAAGTGATTTTTCACTTTCCTTAATTATATATATATGTGTGTGTGTGTGTAGATTCTTGTTGATCGATTTCACAATCAAAATATACGTGCAAGTATACACGACCAACAAGTAATAAAGTGAAAGTAGAGTATCGTTCCTACGAGAAATTCCAATTAATAAACTTCAACTACTAGTACTATACTAATTCAATTTTATTTAAACAACTGAAATTTGTGATTTTCAAATTTAGAAAACTAAAATTAATTAATTAAAACTGTTCTACTCTAAAAATTGATGCAATTAAAAAAAAGTTAAGACTACAATATCCCTAATTATGTAAAAACAAACCAATTATCCAATTACTCCAGTTATTAATTCACCCGAATTGTTAACATTAATTCCAACTGTTAAAAGCCCTTTTTCAAGTGGTCAAATTAACATTTATTTAATTCAATTAATTCTGCGATATCCCTATGCAAAATAATAAAATTAAATTCATATCCATATGCAAAATAATAAAATTAAATTCATCAAGTTTCAATTTCCAACTGTTACATGCAGTGAAAAGAGATATTCTTATTCAATTCACAACCCTAATTATTTATTTCATGTAAATAATTAAGCATACTTGTTATCACGTTCAGTTCTAACCCTAGATTTCATCTCCCGAATCTATCTAGTGTAACACAGTAATTATTGGCCAAATAATAATTAATAAACACAAAACATGATAAACAATTCAAATTGATTTAAATATTTGGATTAAACTAAATAATCAATTCATTTATTGTTCAATTTGTAGTCTTAATGAAAAAGTTAGTTCATACTGGACAAAAAAAAAAATCCCATCAAAATCATCTTAATAGAATTACAAAACTGAAATAGAGAAGAAGAGGAAAACTCTAAAAGAAATCCTTCAACATTCAATCTTCAACTTGAATTCTTTTTTCCAATTCTATGTTGATATCCCTTTAGTCTCCAGCTATGGTTCGTTCTTCTTTTTCACCAGATTCCTTCCTTATATACTTCCTCTCTTTTTAGACTCCTAATCACCATCAACTTCTTCCCCCTAACGCGCCCTGACCAACTTTCTTTGTGCCCCAGCGTTGGGTTTAGTGCTAAGTGTAGCCAATAGTATGTATTTGAAACATAATCTACCGCCAATAGTATGTATTGATTATTAATGGATGATGGGAAGGGTCCCATGAAGTCAATTCCCCACACATCAAATAACTCAACCTCAAGAATCGTATTAAGCAGCATTTCATTGCGTTTTGAGATATTACCAACTAGTTGTCACCGATCGCACTTCAACACATAGAGATATCGTCTTTAAACAAGGTAGGCCAGAAAAATCCTGACTACAACACTTTGGGTGCTGTCCTATCTCCTGTATAGTGGCCTCCGTAATCTGATGAATGACAATGACTAAGTATGCTATCCGTCTCCTCATGTGGCACACATCGTCGGATCATTCGATCCACACAAGTCTTGAACAGAAAAGGTTCTTCCCAAAAATATGTCGGACATCGTGGAGTAACTTTTTCCGTTGTTGCGAATTCAAATCTGGAGGAAACATTACTAACCAGATAATTCACGTAATCCGCATACCATGACACTGTCATTGTAACTTGAAGAAGTTGTTCATCGGGAAACATCTCATTAATCACGACTTCATCTTTTTTCTGAATCTCCGCATTTTCCAATCGCGAAAGATGATCCGCCACCTGGTTTTCGGTACCTTTTCTATCCCGGATCTCCAAATCAAACTCTTGAAGTAAAAGCACCCATCGAATTAACCTTGGTTTGTCATCCTTCTTTTCAATCAAATACTTTATTGCGGAATGATTAGTGTAAACAATTACCTTAGTCCCTATTAGATACGTCCTAAATTTGTCGAAAGCAAATACTATCGCAAATAATTCTTTTTCAGTGGTAGTGTAGTTCAACTGAGCATCCGTCAACGTCTTGCTGGAGTAGAAGATAATATGAAATTTTTTATCTCGTCGTTGTCCCAATACTGTTGTCCAACAGCGTAGTCACTAGCGTCGCACATAAGCTCAAATGGTAAATTCCAGTTGGGAGCCACTATGATTGGAGCTGTGACCAATTTCTTTTTAATACTTCAAAAGCGTCTAAGCACAACTGGTCCATCTTAAACGGCACATCTTTCTCCAAGAGTGAACACAAGGGTTTCAAAATTCTGGAAAAATCTTTGATGAATCGTCTATAAAAACTCGCATGTCTCAAGAAACTCCTTATTCCCTTCACAGATGTTGGTGGAGGTAGCTTCTCAATAGTTTCAATTTTGCTTTATCAACCTCTAGCCCGCTACTGAAACCTTATGCCCCAGAATGATCCCTTCTTGCACCATGAAGTGACACTTTTCCCAGTTGAGAACTTGATTTGTCTCCACACATCGCTTCAAAACTAAACCAAAATTTCAAGTATAAATCAAAACTATCACCAAATACGGAAAAATGATCTATGAAAACTTTCAAGTTCTGTTGTACCATATCTGAGAAGATGGCCATCATACATCGTTGAAAAGTTGCCGGAGCATTGCATAGACCAAAAGACATACGCCGGAATGCAAACGTACCATAAGGACACGTGAATGTGGTTTTTTCTTGATCACTTCCGCGCTATGGCAATCTGATGTAACCGGAGTATCCATCTAACAGACATTAAAATTGATGTCCCGCCAATCTATTCCTCATTTGATCAATGAATGACCAAGGGAAAGTGATCCTGCGTGTGGCTTGTTTAATTTACGGTTATCCATGTAACTGTTCTAGTGGGGGGATGAGCTCATTAGTTTCGTTTTAAACCAGTCATTTCCCCTTTTTTTCGGTACACTGTACATGACCTTACCCAAGAACTGTCTGAGATTGGATAGATAATACCTGCATCCAACCATTTTTATGATCTCTTTCTTAGCCACTTCATGATGGTATTCAACATTCTTTGGTTGCTCATGGTTGGTTGACTTCCAGTAAAATCTTGTGCATACAAAATGATGGACTAATTCCCCCGAATATCTGCTATAGTCCATCCAATTGCTGTTTTATACTCTCGCATACTCTTAACAGTTTTTCTTTTTGAGTGTCGGTCAAATCCGCCGATACAATAACTGGTAGGTGTCAGATTTTCCCAAATAGGCATACTTCAGATTAGACTTGGCAAAGAGCGAGGGCCAAGCCCAAACGGCCTGGTCGAGCGGCGGGCCGGGCAAAAAACGGGCGAGCCCAAAAGGCCACGGTTTTGGTTGGGCTTAAATTATGCAGCCCAAGCCCGGCTCGTCGGCCGCCCCGCGGCCGAGAGCCCAATCCATACCTATTTTATGCTATTTTTTTGGGTTTTGGCCCAAACGGGCCGGGTGGGTTGACGGGCCGGGCCAAAAAAAGCCTAAGTTTTACTGGGCTAAAATTTCTGCAGCCCAAGCTCGGCCTGTGGCGGGTGGGCGGGCCGGACCGCGCGGGCTTGGGACATGTTTGCCAGGTCTACTTCAATGAGACGGTAGAGGTTTTAACTCCAGCACTGGTGACTCCTCTATTGATGGCTTAAACTTTTTCTCTTTCGCTCCAGGTCAGTCAAGAGTGTCAACCGGTTGTCTGAACTTCCTGGAAACTGGTAATGCATCTAACCATTTGACATAACCTATCTCTTCCTCGTTATCGTAGTCGTCCATCCCGACCAAAACAGCTTCTAGCGGTTCATCAAAATGACTTCCGTTGAGTTTGTGATTTACTATTTCTTCCATTACATCTACCCGTAGACATTCACCCTCTTCTTTTGGGAATCGCATCAACTTGAATACATTAAAGGTTACCTCTTGGTCTTCGACTCGCATTGTTAATTCACCTTTTTGTACGTCTATCAAAGTTCTCCCCATTGCTAAGAATGGTCGCCCGACGATGATGGGAATTTTCTTGTCTACTTCACAATCCAAGATAATAAAATCCGCCTGGAAGATAAATTTATCAACCTTTACCAAAACATCTTCCACAATACCTCTTGGATATGTAACTGATCTATCTGCCAACTACAAGCTGATATTTGTCGGTTTTGGTGCCTTAAGTCCGAACTGGGTGTAGACGGATAGCGGCATCAAGTTTATGATGGCTCCCAAATCACACAACGCTCTTCCTGAAAATTGGTTACCAATCTCGCATGGAATAGTAAAACTACCTGGATCTTTTAACTTCGGTGGTAATTTATTCTGTATATTGCGCTGCATTCTTCGGTTAACGCCAGTCTCAAACTCACCTAATTTCCTTTTCTTCGACAAAACCTCTTCCATGAACTTGGCGTAACTAGGTATCTGTTTCCAGGGCTTCTGCAAAAGGTATGTTGATATGCAACATTTTGAAAATATACAGGAATCGTGAAAACTGTTTATCTAACTTTGATTTCTGAAATCTCTGCGGATATGGTATGGGGGGCATTGTAAAACTTTGTTCAGGTGCTTTCTTCTCTACCTCCACATCCTATCGTTTTTCTGTTTCTGAGACTTCTCTTTTTCCAAAATTACTGTCCATCTTGTCCTTATCCTTAACAGTCTCTTGCAGCACCTTTCCACTTCGTAAAGTCACGGCCTTACAATGTTCATCTCTACCTAGATTAGTCTCGGTGTCACTGGGTAGTGCTCCTTGTGGACGGCTGTTCAAAGCGTGCGCTATCTGACCCATCTGATTCTCCAAATTCTTAATCGAAACAACTTGACTTTTTACATTCATATCTTACTCACTCATCCTCTTGTCGGTAGCTACAATAAATTTGGCCAATGCTTCTAAATTTGTTTTCCTCTCTGGCTGTTGTTGAGGCTGATTCTGAAATCCGGGTGGGTTTTGCGGTCTAGGGGCTTGAGCTTGATTAGTACTCCATGAAAATCCCGGATGATTTCTCCACCCCGGGTTATATGCATTCTGATTTTGATAGGGCTGTGCTGGTCTATTATAACTTCCCACGAACTGAGCCGACTCAACACTGATGACACATTGATCTGTAGCATGACTCCCAGCACACAACTTACAAACCATTGCTACTTGCGGTACTGATGGTGGGCCCCATGTTTCAATCTTCTTAGTTAACGCTGAAACCTGTGCTGTCAACATTGTCACTGCATCTAGTTCGACCTTTCTTGGTGTTTTCGAGGGATTAGACTTTGTCATTGGCCACTGATAATTGTTATTGGCCATCGTCTCTAACAATTGATAAGCCTCATCAAAGCTCTTTGCCATGATAGCTCCTCCTGCTGTTGCATCAATACTGGCTCGTGTGGACCCATGCAATCCGTCACAAAATATTCCAACCTGCATCCACTGTGGAATTCCGTGATGTGGACATTTGAGGAACATATCTTTAAATCTTTCCCATGCCTCATATAATGTTTCTGAGTCAAATTGCGCAAAAGTATAAATATCATTCCGTAGTTTGCCGATTTGCTGGTGGGAAAAAACTTAGCTAAGAATTTTTGAGCTAAATCATCCCAGGCTGTGATTGAACTTGGCCGGCAATAAGTGTAACTAACTTCGAGCTTTATCCCGCAATGTGAACGGAAATAACCTCAACCCTTATTGCGTCTTCTGAAACATTTTGAATTTAAAGGTGTTGCATATTTCCAAAAAACTTAAGATATGCTCGTTCGGATTATCAGTCGAACCACCCCCAAATTGAACTGCATTTTGTAACATCTGTATCGTTCCCCGGTTTGATCTCGAAACTGTTTGCATTAATTGTCGGCCTTCGAATACTAGACTGAATATTTGTCACTGTCGGCATATCATAATCCCTGGGTGATTTTTGTTCTTCCTCCGCCATGACTTTTGGAATTTCTTCTGCTGCCAGTTCTTCTTCCAAGAGTATAACCTCACTAGTCAACCGTAATTTTCGGAACTTTCTCTCAATATTCGTCTGCGCAAGGCAAAAGTTCCTCTTTACCCTTTGATCTAGTGTGCATACACTAACAGAGAATTTCTACAAGCACAAGAATGAAAATAAGTAAATAACGTTTAAATTAAGAATGAATTGATTATAACTAATATGAAATTAATATTAATAAAGAATTTCCCGTCAGCGGCGCCAAATATTTGTTGATCGATTTCACAATCAAAACATACGTGCAAGTATACACGGTCAACACGTAATAAAGTGAAAGTAGAGTATCGTTCCCACGAGGAATTCCAATTAATAAACTTCAACTACTAGTACTATACCAATTCAATTTTATTTAAACAACTGAAATTTGTGATTTTCAAATTTAGAAAACTAAAATTAATTAATTAAAACTATCCTATTCTAAAAATTGATGCAATTAAATAAAGTTAAGACTACAATATCCCCAATTATGTAAAAACAAACCAATTATCCAATTACTCCAGTTATTAATTCACCCGAATTGTTAACAGGAAGTTCAACTGTTAAAAGCCCTTTTCCAAGTGGTCAAATTAACATTTATTTAATTCAATTAATTCTGCGATATCCCTATGCAAAATAATAAAATTAAATTCATTAAGTTCCAATTCCTAACTGTTACATGCAGTGAAAAGAGATATTTCTATTCAATTCACAACCTTAATTATTTATCTCATGCAAATAATTAAGCATACATGTTATCACATTCAATTCTAACTCTAGATTTCATCTCCCGAATCTATCTAGTGTAACACAGTAATTATTGGCCAAATAATTAATTAATAAACACAAAACATGATAAACAATTCAAATTGATTTAAATAACTGGATTAAACTAAATAATCAATTCATTATGGTTCAATTTGTAGTCTTAATGAAAAAGTTAGTTCATACTGGACAATAAAAATAAAAATCCCATCAAAATCATCTTAATAGAATTACAAAACTGAAATAGAGAAGAAGAAAAAAACTCAAAGAAATCCTTCAATCTTCAACTTGAATTTTTTTTGGGTTCGTTCTTCTTTTTCACCAGATTCCTTCCTTGTATACTTCCTCTAAAAATCTTTTTAGACTCCTAATCACCATCAACTTCTTCCCCCTAACGCGCCCTGACCAACTTTCCTCTGTGCCCCAGCTCTCCAGCGCTGGGTTTATTGCCAAGTGTAGCGCCCCGGCGCTGTGCCCTGAGTCAGCCATTTACGCTTTTGCCCTTAATGATGCAGAAATTCCCTTCTTGTCCCTGCTCAGCCTCAAACTACAAAATAACAATTAAACACAAAAAAAACTATTCTAAAAGACTTAAAAACAACAATAAATCAAGTCCGAACATATCCAATTCATGGGTATATTACCCATTCATCAATTCTGGATAACACATGTGGCGAGGGACCAATTGTAACTTGGGGCATGAGTGGTAACTACTCATGTCTCTTCTTCTGGGACCGGGAGAATGGGCGACTCGACATAGTTTTCTCTCTGGGCCCTCAAAAGTTCAAGTGGGAGAGCATTTAAGAAAGTGAGCAATGACCAAATGTCCACACTAATTTACACAAGCCTGGACCCCTTTTAAGCACTATAAAATTATATGGAAGTTGGAAACTATGCTGTCCTAATTTGACTTGAGAACTAGTAACAGATAGTCTAATACACCTATCTGACTGATGCTACGTTTGGATTGGAGTAATGGAACTAGTGAATTAATAGAATAATCGAAAAACGTGAATGTGGAAAAAATCAGGAGAACTTACAACCTCAGAAAAAAACTCAGGCCAGTAAAAGTGGAAAACAAGATATTTGTCACAGATGTGGGATGCAAGGGAATTGGAGTACCTGTCGTATGAAACACCTTGCAAATTGTTGGGTCTCCATCTTTTTATTAATTATTTTGACGATAACACTTGGTAAATATTAGGAATATGAAAAATATTAAATAGTATCCTCTCTATGGATATACTTTCTATATATTTAATTACTTATTTTTTAATTACAATGGACCGAAAATATTTTTCAAACCCATTGAATTAATTTTACAGTTAACCTTGATAATTTGAAATCAAGTGTTAAAATTGATTTAATTCATATAGTAACATTTCCTCGGGCAAGAAGAGTATTTAAAATGCCAAAATAATTTTTCCAAGCCAAAACAAGTATTTTTGTAATATATCCATAAATATAAAAGCATCTTTGCCATCTAAATAGTGACATTCGGCTATTAAAGAGAATTGTGCAACCAGATTGCTAACAACTTTATGCCAATTTCTCTTCCGGCAATGCTTCAAAGCAAATTCTCTTCTTGCAACATATTTAAGACGATCTCTTTTTGCAGTACCTTCAAATCAATTTCTCTTTTGCAACCAAAAACAATCTCTCTTTTTATCAAAATCTCGTGTAACAAAATAAATTTTGATTTATTTTATTGCAAAAATTCAGCCAAATCAAGTCCATTGGTTTTAGACTTAAATTGATCTCATCCCTTGATAAATCATTGGACGAAAATACCCTAGGCCTAACTTTTCCTATAAATAACAAGGCTTCTCTTCATTCCTCTTCACCAATTTACAAAATCAAAAACTTTCAAGCTAAAATTCTCTCCTTGCCTACATTTTAGAAAAGATTAAAATTTATCTTCTACTCCTAATTTTGGATTTACATATTTGAAGAGAAAAATTGGTCTACAGTTATTTTGAGATAAGTTTTTGAGTTTATATAAACTCTGTATCTCTTTAACTGCTATAAATTGTGATATAGATATTGTTCTTCACATTGTTATATTTTATATCTATTTCATCTAAACAATTTTTGTTGAGATCATCTCAAAAGAACTGTAATTGTTTATATATAAATAATATTCACAGACTATTCTGAAGTGCAAGTGGTTATCTGAAGGCCTTGGATCTGACTCTTATTAGTAGATCTTTAGTAACCTGAGTGCCCGATGCCTAGTAGTCCCTTTGATTTTATTTGTATATAAATTGGTTGTGAGCTTTGACTTTGGTGTACTTAAAGTATGGATATCTCAGGAATTTAATTAACTATGTGGTTGATCAATGTAACACCGAGTGCCAATGCTACACTGATCAAAGTTTGTCTCACGTGTAGTTTTAATATATATAACCAAATATAACTTTAGTGTTATAAAAATTTACAATTGTGATTATATATATATATATATATTGAGATATCAAGTATTATTTAATTGATTAAATCATTATACTTGTACAAATATATTACAAGTATCTGTGCTCATAAATTCATTCACTTATACTTGTAATATAATATAAAAGTTAATTTAACTTTTATATATCAAAAGCTTAAATTGATATATTTGCTTATTTCAAGAAGCTCATATCAAAATTATAAAAATTTTATATTTTTTTAAATCGCACTAAACTGATATATTTACTTAATTAGAAGCACATATCAAACTTATAAAAGTTTGTACACTTTTATAAACTTGCACTTCAACTAAACATTTACTTATTTCAGAAGCGTATACAAGTCTGTGGACTTTTACAAGTTGCACTTAAATATCTATCTGCTTAATTAGAAGCACTTATCAAATTAGTGAGTCTTTGTACTTTTATTAACTACACAATTATCATAGAAGCACATTCTTTATTTATAAAGTTATTGAGCTTTTATAAATACTGCACTTATGTAAGAAGCATTCAAATGAAATCTTTTTCTGAAAAGGTATTAGAGTTTGTTTATTTCTGTATATATGAGAAAAAGTGTAATCTTATGACCAAGATCAGAGTTGTAGAGAGGTCAATTGGAGGTTGAGTCTCTAGCTTACTTGAGAGGTAAGGGAGAGACTTTTTGTTTCAAGACCATATCAAGAAATAGAACAAAACTCTAGGTTACAGGTGCAATTAAGTTTGAGGAAGGAGCGGGGAACTGTTGTCCAAAGATAATTGGTTGTGTTTAGTTTTAAAGTTGAGTTGAAAACTTTGTAAATATTTCTCCACCTGTAGGAGTGGTTTATTACTGAAGTAATAGGATCCCATGTCCCGGAGAGGAGTTTGAGACTGAATGTAACAACACACTAGGTGTATGTTGTGAACCAGCTAAATCATTGTGCATTTGTGTGATTTCTTTTATATCTGTTTGTTTATCTTGCAAATCACCTAATAATTAATTGTTAGAAAAAGACGAAGATATTGTTTTAAGCGGTAATGACGTATTCAACTTCTCTTCTAGATTATTATTATTCCTTCACAAATTTAAAACAAGCATCCCAAAAAGGAAAAATAGTACTAACAAATTTTGCCAAAATAGACGATATCCCAATGTTGACATAAAATTTTGGAACCCTCGTGTACTCACTTAAAGTATCAGTTGGGATATTGCTGTGTAGTGCGACTTATATAATTTTATAATTATCGCATAAATAATATTTTGTTTATATTATTCTATATTTTTGTTTTTAGTATTTTGTTTATATTAATCTATATATATTTTTTGATAATATTTCTTACTTATTTCGTGCACGGACTCATAGTAATGTATATTGGAGATATATGCCAAATGTAGGGACAATCTTTGAAACATCTAGGATTTGCAAAAGCCAATTTTTAGTTTCCTGATGGGACACCGTTCTACTAGGAATGTCTTTTATTCTAGCAAATCTTAGAGAAATCTTTTTAGCTTTAAGGATATTTGACTAAATGGTTTTCAACGTCGAAACCACTTGTGAAAATAGTAAAGAATATCTCCTCATCACAACCACTATTTCTAGACAAAAAAAAACTAGAAAAGCTCCATTTGATTTCCTTTGGATTTTATGTTAAGAAAATTTGAGCTATGGAGTCTCATTCTATTACTGATCCGAAATTGATAGACCCAAGATAGTGCCAAGTTTTTTCTTTTTGGGTGCAAGGGCTGCCGATTTAGGTGAAGTAGCTAAGTCATGCGACTAGGTGAGGAAGTCGTCGCCTTAGAACACCTTGGCTAACTACCTTCCAATGTGCATGATCTAGAAAAGAAAAAAACATGACTAGGTGAGGAAGTCGTCGCCTTGGGACACCTTGCCGACTACCTTCCAAGGCACACGATCTAGAAAAGAAAAAAAAATGAAAGGACAAGGAGAACAAAAAAAGAAATTGTTGTTGTTGCAAGCTTCCATCGCCATCGTCGCAGCACGTTGTACCATCGGCTGTTGTTTGTGTCGACTGTCAATGCTACATCTCGATCTCGTCCATACCAATCTTGTCGAATTTGTTGTTGTTTCTTTGTTTGACAGTGTTTGTGTAAGAAAACAAAAAGGAGATTGGAATTTAAAAGTATCTTGGCAAAGTATAGTTTAGTATCCCATAGTTTTGTTAAACTTTAGATCTAGTCCCTTAAGTTGCAAACTTTCATTTAAGACCCTTCTTTTCTTTCTTAATCACCTCAAAGTTTTTTGAGTTTACATTTAACCCCTGGTTCCCCATGTTTTCAGTATTAGCCTAGTTCATTAGTTTAGTTTTCACTTAGGTACTTATACTACGTTTACGAGTTTGGAGGGGTGTGATGGGAAGGGAAAGTATAGGAGGGGAAAAGATGAGAAGATGATAAGAATGAATTATAATTTTTCCTTGTCATGTTTGTGTGAGGTTTAGAAAGGAAGGGAAGAGATGGGATTTTAATTATATTTTTCTTTATTTGTGAGTTTAGGAGGGAAGGAAAGAGAAAATATTTTTATTTTTAAACTATACTATTACTATATTACCCTTGCATCTTAATGTAATAAATGACATGATTTATTTTGAAAGATTACTTTAGGTAATATAAAATATCTAACTTTCTTATCCTTAACCATCCCTCCAAATTCTCCCGCTTTTGGAGGAAAAATTTTGAGCAAACAATAAAATAACTTTACATCCAAATCCCTTCCATTCCTCCCTAAAAAACTCACAAATATAAAATTTGGAGGGATTTTAATTATTTTTCCTTCCCTTACTTTCCCCAACTTACAAACACAATATTAGGTCCCAGAAATGTGTATTATTTGTAAATAAGATATAGATATTAAATGTTAATATGTTTTTGTTTTTAAATGGTATTTTAGAGTATTGCTTGTGAGTACTAATATATTTTTGAGCAATTTATTCTGTATTTAATGTAATTGAAGTAAAATATATGTATAAAATTTTACTTTTATATAATGTACATAGAAAATGACTTGCCAATTTATGAGTGACTAGTCGGGCGCTTAGTTGCCTAGTCGATTAGCTCCCGGCCACCGACTCTAACGACTTGACAACTATGGTGTATATTAATTATTAGTAGAGCTTTAGCTTTAGTTTGAGTACCCCTTTCCTTCAGCTACTTGGTAAAGATGGCTCACGGAGATTAAAGGTATCAATTAGTGGCAAGTGCTCGTAAAAGTGAGCAGATACTCTAATTGGCCTAGCGAACCACACATTGGTACTTACCCAACATAGTACTCGTACGTACCAATATTCTAAATTTAGCGTACTGATTTTTGTTTTTGTTTTTGTTTTACCTAAAGTTGCACAAATAAACAACACATTTGTACTAAATTATTTATAAAACAATTAACTTGTTGATTCGACAAATTTTTTTATATAAAACTTAGGTTTATTATATTAGATTCTAATAGAATTCCTAATAATACACATTCATATAAAGCTACCCTAGCGTTCCACATTTTTAGCATATGTAGCATTCCGTGTACGCATATTGATTCCACAAACCGAAACAAACCGCCTTTCAGGTAACGTTGTGATCTTGCATAAACGTGGCAGTGGCACTTCCACACTTGATCAATTTTATTTCTGCCATGCTTAATAATATTCGCAGAAAATTTATTGCTTATGCATTTTAAATATGTTGTGCTTTATTAACGTCATTTGTCTTTTCTGGTTATACAGCTAGTGAAGGACTATCAAGCATGGGCTTCTGTGGTGGCCTCACGGCAGACCAATGGAGCTGGTGAAATTTGAGAATGCAGCAGCAAAGTTATCCAACTATTAGCTTTGACTTCTTAGTTTCTTTTATTAAAGGTTTGTATTTTTAATGATAGGACACTGAGAGTACTGCTATGTGCCATTCTTTCCTTTGCCTTGATTCTCTAATTCAGGGAAGAAACAAGAGGCTTGTATTAGATAACGATATTCAATATTACTGAAATGAAATTTCATTATGCGAGTGTCGTGTTTCTGCCATTCCTGGTGCATAGTTTCTTTAATGTAACCCTCTGTTATCCACCAAAACTCATTACTAGTGTAGTAATGCCATGTTTGAATTGCAGTAATCATGGTGGGAATGGAATGAGCCATTCCTATTGAATGAAAAAAAAGTGTTTGGTGGTTCTATTAAAACCAAATGAACCATTCCCATTACTGTCAAATTGTGAATTTTATTTTATAAGTGAGGGTATGGAATAACCTATTCCAGTCAGGAATGGAATGAATCATTTCTCTTATCATTCCCATATTTTTATTCATTTGCGTTTGGTTGGTGACATAAAACATGTTTGGTTAGTCAACTGGAAATTCCATTCCTTTATGCTACGTTTGGATTGGCGGAATAGGAGAGAGAATAGAATGAATTATTTTGTTGGAATGATAAAAACGTTGTTTGGTTTGTTATTTCACCGGAATAATGTATTCCTCTTGGAATGATAGTTAACTTAGAATTTTAATTTTCATTCCTCGAGGGGTGGTGGTTAGGAATAAATCATTCCATCAATTATTTTTAAGTAATTGACAAATATACCCCTAAAGATATAATAGTGCTTTTTACACATTCATTCGATTCGATCGATTTGGGAACGACGAGAGAGGAGGAGCCGAGGAAAGGAGATACAAATCTTCAATCGATTGATCCAACAGCTCTGAAGGCTCTCCAAAACCCTCGCCATTATATCGTCTCACAAGTCAGTTTATTCTTTCTTTTTTTTTCTTCATTACAATTATTTACTCCGACTTCTCCTTAATTCTTAGATGGATTTGAATTGTGTGTGTTGATGTATTTGTATTACGTACTTGAACATCATCATCTCCGTATTGTCAAACCACGTTGCCGGATTTATTACAGTTCTTGTGTTATAAATTTTTGGGATAATTTTGCTCTTCCTTATCCATACTGAAAGTAAATATCAAATTATATATTACAGTTCTAGTGTTAGAAATTTTGGGATTGCTTTGGGCATAATTTGTGTAGATATTAGTCCAATCGAATTGTTCAATAGGTGTTTGATGAAATGTCTCATTGAATACAACACTAGCTATTTTTATTTGCATGAAAGAAAGAGAATACTGACCTTAGATAGCTATATAATTAGCCATTTTGTGGGCATCTACATAATTTGACCCATCATTTGCTGTTTTGCTGCTCTGCTTTGTGTTGTGTTGTGTTGTGCTGTGCTGTGCTCTGCTCTCCTATTTATTTATTTAGATATTAATTAAGATTAAACAGAATAGAGTTTGCCTAGTTTTTCACGAATACAAATGTGTAAAGAGTTAGCTTTGCTCAGCAGTTGTAACATGAAAATATCCATCAAAAAAATAACTACCAGTTAAGCAACTTATTTTAACATCCAAGTTTGTATAACAACATTTATACTCATAGAAGCTTCTCCTTCAGTTTCATGGGAATGGATAAATGTTGATTGCTCTTGACAGTTTATAGTGGTTGCATTGATTCTACTTTCTTAGCTTGTCTACATGAATCTGATTTTTTTTAAAATTGAGCTTCAGCTTCAATATAAGATTTAATTTTATCCTAGGATTTTTTAGAGTGATCGTTTCTTTTTAGTATTGTATTTGTCATACTTTTAGTAAATTTGTAGCCTTTTAGACCCATTAAAATAGTTTTAGTAACTGGATTAGTTTCATGTCATTTAAAAGACTTGAGACAGTCATGTCTGCCTTAACAAAGCCTATTTAGAGTTCATGTCTGCCTTAACAAAGCCTATTTGCCTTAACATGGAGTGTAGTTAACAGTGTATTCTAGGTTAACATGTATTCTGGGTTATAATTTAGTTACTGTGTTTTACTGTTTGTAAGGCATGGTTTTTCTTTCTTTGTAAATTCGAGCCAGGAAAACAAGTTTTATGTTTTGTTCTTGTTTCTTATACTCATTCTTTTTATTTTACATTGTCTTTTTGCTTCTTATATACAATAGTATGAATCTGTTCTTTTCATGCCATCATAATAGCTTATTAGCATTAGTTAATTTTATTCGTCAGTGTTAGTTAACTATTAATCAATTATTTCTATTAATTTTATATTTGGTCAGACTTCAATTTATGATGGATTCTCAAGTAAATGATGAAGCAAAGGGAGCAGGCAAGAGGATGACAAAGCATGTGGAATGTATGCTGGACATATTAAATACTAACGGAACTCTGTATAGAGCTGATTATGGTTTTAAGCCCGGATTTTACTTGGCCATTGAGAAAGCATTGACTGAGAAATTGCCTGGAGAAGGAATAAAGGCAAATCCTTTATTCTTTTTTAATTACTATTTTATAATTTAATTAGTGTTTTACTGTTTTTTTAATTACTGTGTTATCTTGTTTTCTCTAACTTGTTTTAGGTGCACCAAAAGAGAGCAAAGTTATAGAACAAGACATTTTCAAATTATTTGGATCTATTATATTTGGCAAGGATAGAGATGATCTATCGGCTGCGGAAATGATCGAGTTAGATGAAGAGATCCAAACAAATGATGGAGATGATGGCTTTACTTCAACCCGCAGTGAAGAAATATCTAGCAAGTCCTCTAGTTTCAAGAAGAGGAAGAGAAAGTCAAGTTTCGCTATTAATTCTGAATCTGCCATGGAGAGGGATGCTACTATTCTCGTTGTATAACTCGAAAAATCATCTACTCAATTTGCTAACTTTCTTGGATTGGAGGCTTCATTAAATGAGCAACATAAGAATCTCAATGATGCGTTGAGTAATGTGTTCGGTTTAACTGATGGTGAACGTAACAAGGTTATGTTCAAGCTTGCTCGTAAGGAGGAGTTGATGATGGTTTTCTTTAGCCTTCCCAATCAACGAAAAGAGGGATTTATCAAGGATTTATTGAGTGGAGTGCTATACTAGTTATTTAGACATTTTACTACGTTGGTTATTAAATGATGATATTGGGATTTTGTTTAGGATTTATTGATCGGATGTATTACTAGTTGATTAGACATTTTATTAAGTTGTTGGTTGTTAAATGATGAAGTTATCAATTATGTTATTAGATTTATCATCACTTTATATTATTGAGTGGGGGTGTTATAGTAGTTGATTTAGTTTTGTTGGTTGTATTTTATTTGACACTACTTATCTTTAGATTTCATCAATTAAAAAAAAAGTTAATTCTAGATAAATAAAAAAAATTATAAAAAAAAGATAAATTATAAGTAAAAAAAATTATATAAAAAAATTAAAGAAAAATTATTATAACTAGAGAAAATAAAGAGAGCATTATAGAAAATTTTAGAGAAATATGAAACAAATTTTAAAGATAAAATTTGATTTTAAGTTAAAATTGAACATTTGGGGTATTTAGGTTATTTTAAAATTATTTAATTCATTCATAGATGTATTCCTAATACTAACCAAACATGAACATAGAATTCCTTATTCCCTCTTCTATTCCATTCCCTCCACTATTCCGTTCTTTTCTCTATTCCATTCCTTTAATCCAAAGGTAGCATTAGTTATTCCCTTTCAAATCTGAAAGTTATTTTTAATTTTTTTTCTTCTAAATATTTGAGTTTATTTCATTCTTAGGCCAACCTCATTCCCCTCATCTCTTCACTATATATCTATCATCATTTCTTTTCTTTCCCTACCTTTTTTTATGCTACTTCATTTTTCTTACAAAAATGTTATGTTAATGTTTATTTTGAACTACTTTTTTGTATTATTTTCAGACTAATATTTTTTTGACTAGTCAAAAAAATATTTTTATAAAAATATTCATATTCTATTTTTATAAAAAAAATACATACTAATTTTTATTTTATTAGTAAAAAATATGTTTGTATTTACAAGAATTAAAAAAACCATGTTAATAGTATTAACATTTAGTAATATTAAAAAAACATGTTAACAGTATTAACATTTAGTAATATTAAAAACATGTTAATAATATTAAAAAAACATGTTAAAATACATACTGTAAATATTAACGTTTAGTAATATTTTTGTAAAAAATATTACATATTGTATTAACGTTTTTTATAATTTTTGTAAATACTCTATTTAGTATTTATTTTTTACTAAATATATACTAAACAATTAACGTTTTTTATGTATTTACAAAATATAAATACTGTAAATAAATTTACAAAAATAGAATATGAATATTAAAAAATTACAAAAAATGAATATGAATATTTATACTAATTTACATAATACTCATTCCGTTCTTTAAAAATTAAAAAAAATGAATAAAGTATAATTTTTACACAAATTAAAAAAATAAAAGTAAAAAGAAAGAATTTCAAATTTATACTTAATGACCCCGCACGATTATTTTTCATTCATTTTATAAGTTTGTAGTATATAAAAAAGACTAAAAGACAAAATGCACCCCAAATTTTACACCGATGTTGATATTTGCACCCCAAAATGAAAAAGGTGTCTAAGTACACCCCATACTTTACTTATGCGAAACAGATTACACACTTTGCTAATTTAACAGGTCACTTTTGACCGGCTAAGGCTGTAAATGTTATTACAGAAGGGTAAGGTCAGTAATTTATATTTATTAACTAGTTTTTCCCTTCTCCAACTTTCCCTCTCTTCTCCATACCCAACTTTCTCTCTCTTCCATAACAATTTTTCTCTCTCTTCTCCATAACTAACTTTCTCTCTCTTAAACAAACACCCATTTCCTCTTCCTCTCAATGAACATCAACTATTTGTGAGGCTTTCCCCTTTGAACTACACCTTCCAAAACACTTGCTCATCTTTTTTTCTTGTTTCCTCACAAATACCCAATTCACACAATCAAACTGTGACGCCCCCAAAATAGGTCCATTCCATCCAACCCATTTTGAGTCGCCAAATACATGGTACAGAAACAATCACAATTTTTACAACCCATAAACTGTGAGTTTGAATACAAACATTGTCATCTAGACAATATACATACCCAACTATGTCCTCAATACAATTATTGATATATTATTTTACAAAAATGGTGAGGACTACTAAACAACTCTCTCAAGGACCATCAATTCATACCCCGACTCGTACCCGCTATATTCTCGTCTCCTGAGAAGAAAAATGGAACAAAAAGGAAAAGGGTGAGCTCAACTAGCTCAGTAAAGAATATTATGACTAAGATAATATACAACAAGTTATCGTTAGTCTTCAACAGGGAAAAATCTGATAGAATACAATAGACAACAAGTTTTAAATCAATATTCGCAGCGGAAAATATTAATTCATAGAAGAGTTACGTAGAGGATGAAATCTACTAATGTCTATGAATTTAACAGTCCATCAACAGTATTTTTTTTATCCCTGTAACATCAATCAATGCACATCTTGAATCATATATTCATCCTTGCACTACAGGCCAAGGATATTCATCTGTTGGTCATGTTCATCTAAACACCTATTCATCTTTGCACTACGGGCCAAAGATATTCATCAGAAATCATTCATCTTTGCACTACAGACCAAAGATATTCAATAATAACCTCCTTTAAGACTGAAGATGATAAAAAAATATTTTTAAAGAAGCGAATCCAGTGAAACAAAATGACAAGGATTAAGGATTAAGGATTCGTACTTTGTTTTATCCATGTCCAAAAATACCTCAAAAATAATCATAGTGGTGTAAAATTCAAGAATGATCAAAACATGGATACAATCAAAGCTAGTATCCACAATAGATATTTTGGACGAAAAGAAAAAAAAATAATTTTTCTGTGAATAGTGCCGTATTCGTGAATAGTGCCGTATACGTGAATAGTACCGTATACGTGAATAGTAACTACGGCACAAAAAGTTCCAAATTTGATAAAAAAGTTCACCAATATTCCGGCATAATGATATTGAAGAAAAAATATCATTTGAGAAGAAAATAACATCCCTTACCTCAAAATAGCCGTACTTCTGACTGAATTTCGGTATAGTGCTGACAGAAACTCGCACCGTATAGCAACACTCAAAGTATACTCACAAGAATATGCTCGATAATATAGAGAGAGAAAGAGAGAAAACTTTGTTTCTGGTGTGATTTTCAATTCTAACCTAGCCCTCTATTTATAGGAAAATGCTAGAACGCCAAATGAGACTAAATTAATAAAATATTAATATTATTAACCAAACCTTCTACGCATGCAAAATTGACCAAACCAGCCCCTCAATGCTGAAAATTCCAGCAGCCCACATGTGTCAAAGAAATACAAAAGTGGGTCCCACCCATAAATTAATAAAAATTATTTTATTTTCCGAAACTTCAACAATTCATAGAAAATAGCTCGTTTATCAGAAAAATTCGAAACTCGCGACTTTCCATGGGAAATTCCATTCTCTACAACTTTGCAGAAGAAAATTTTTCCAAATTCCAAATAGAAATTGACCGAAATTCACAAACGGGCGATTTTACAGTCTATACTCAATTTTCGGTCAAAAATTCTGTCCACCGACACACAAAACATGTGTTAAACATTTAATGCCACAAAAATACTCTACCTCCTCATATACTCATATATCCCACATTCATTATAAAAATATCACCGTTAATATATTATTAAAATAATATATTTAAATGAATTATTTTACCAGAAAAAGATAAAATATTAATTTTCAACAATTGTTACATTAAAATTTTTTCTCCATCTATATCCACATAAATAAATATTTTCTTTATCATAATAATCAATAATTAATTATTAAAATAATATTACAGAATCACAGTACTGACAACCAGGCTGTTCCCAGGATAGAGGGGGCTTTCCAATAAAGATTTCTCCTTACTGGCGCGCAATTAGATGACCAAACCTCTTCTTGACAGAACTTTCTAGACATTGCCAATAATGTTATCTGATAATATTATTCGAATAATATGAATTATTGATCTGATAATGGAAAATACTGTGCAATGACAAACAATAAAAATATAAATATCAACGCAGCAATTATTGAATCAATAAAGTAATGAACAGTAACTCCTGTAGCAATTATTGAGTAGTGCCTTCTTACGTAAGGATCAATAATTCAAAATACTGTGCAATACCGTGTGCCACTGTGCAACAACGCGTATTACTGTATTTTAACCACCGGGTATTCCAACAGTGTAAACGGTAACAACTACGCCGTTATTTTTAAACAGCTTATATTTGTCGTTTTCTTCCTCCAATCGCTTTCCGTTATGAGGCCCACACATGGCTGCGCCGTCGTACGAATATTCCCCGACAGTACGAATATTCCATGACCAAACGAATATTCTCCGACAACAATAAATATTTTATAACCACTTGCTTATTTTGAAATGTTTGCGTATTTTACCCATAACTATCCACATTATTCAAATCAACCCTTACTATTCAAAATAATAATTAAAGGAAATTAAATTTCATTTATTGATTATTTGGGGTCTTACAACCTCCCCTCCTTATGAAATTTCGTCCTCAAAATTGACATACGTACCTGGTGTTTCGAAAAGGTGAGGATACCTCGCTTTCATTTCCGTTTCCAACTCCCAGGTCATTTCCTCTATAGCATGATTCCTCCACAAAACTTTAACTTGTGGTATTACCTTCGTGCGTAGGACATGCTCCTTCCTATCCAAGATCTTGACAGGTACCTCCTCATACGTTAAATCTTCGGCTATCTCGTCCGGTTCTAACTCAATGACGTGGTTCAGGTCTTTCACATATTTACGAAGCACAGATATATGAAAAACATTATGAACACGAGACATACTTGGAGGTAACGCGAGTCTATAGGCTACATTACCTACTCGATCAAGAATTTAAAACGGACCAATAAATCGTGGATTAAGCTTTCCTCTTTTCCCGAATCTTGTAACTCCCTTCCATGGGGCAACACGCAACAATACATGATCCCCAACACTAAATTCTACGTCCTTTCGATGAAGATCCGCATAACTCTTTTGTCGATCTTGTGCCGTTTGTATGCGTTGTCGAATCGTTTGGATCTTCTCTGTAGTCATACGTACTAACTCGGGTCCCAACAATGTTGCTTCACCCACCTCGTCTCAACATACTGGAGAGCGACACTTTCGTCCATACAATGCTTCAAATGGGGCCACACCAATGCTTGCCTGATAACTGTTGTTGTAGGAGAATTCCACCAATGGTAAATATTTATCCCAACTGCCTTTGAAGTCTAGGACACAGAGTCTTAATAAATCTTCAAGAGTTTGAATAGTCCTCTCTGATTGTCCGTCCGTTTGAGGATGGTATGCCGAACTGAATCGTAACTCCGTACCCAAAGCTTTTTGCAAGCTAACCCAAAATCTTGAAGTAAATCTTGGGTCACGATCCGAAACTATGGATACTGGCATGCCATGCAATCTTACAATCTCATTTACGTACATTTGAGCAAGACGTTCAAGGGAATAAGTCTCCCGTATCGGCAAGAAATGAGCAGACTTGGTTAATCTATCAACAATAACCCAAATAGCATTGATGCCTTGAGAACCCGTAGGAAGACCCGTAACGAAATCCATAGTAATGTGTTCCCACTTCCATTTCGGAATCTCAAGTGGTTGCAATGGACCCTTTGGCACTTGATGCTCCGCCTTTACACGTTGACAAGTTAAACACGTTGAAATAAACTTTGCAATCTCTCTCTTCATATTGTTCCACCAAAATGTATGTCGAAGATCACGATACATTTTGGTACTTCCAGGATGAATTGCAAACGGTGTATTGTGTGCCTCCATCATGATCTTGTACTTCAAATCAGAATCGTTAGGAACACAAAGTCTGGAGTGGACTCGAAGTATTCCTTCTTCATCAATTCTCGCTTCTAGAATGGCACCTTCTTGTACTTTCGTCTTCATATGCATCAGCTCCGGATCGCTGGCTTGAGCAACCTTAACTTTTTCTATTAAAGTTGGCTCTATGCGTATACTTGACATCATTGCGCTCATTCCTGCATATGATCTTCTACTCAATGCGTCAGCTACCACATTCACTTTTCCAGGATGGTATTGAATAGTGTGGTCGTAATCTTTCAACAACTCGAGCCAACGTCGTTGCCGCATGTTGAGTTCTTTTTGAGTGAAGAAATATTTGAGGCTTTTATGATCTGAATATATCTCCACTTTTTCCCCGTATAGATAGTGCCTCCAGATCTTTAGCGCGAAAACGACTGCTGCCAACTCTAGATCATGAGTAGGATAATTCCTCTCATACTCTTTAAGTTGTCGCGAGGCATAGGCTATGACTTTCCCACGTTGCATGAGAACACATCCTAACCCTTTGCCTGAAGCATTGCTGTAGATAACAAATCCATCCGAACCAGATGGTATTGTTAGAACAGGTGCCGAAATAAGTCTCCTCTTAAGCTCTTGGAAACTCTTCTCGCATTCCTCGCTCCATACGAATTTTGTATCCTTCCGAGTTAGCTGAGTTAATGGAGTAGCAATTCGAGAAAACCCTTCCACGAATCTCCGATAATAACCAGCTAAGCCCAAAAAGCTACGTACTTCAGTGATCGACTTCGGTTGCTCCCAACTTTGTATTGCTTCAATCTTCGTCGGGTCAACAGATACTCCATTTTTTGACACCACATGCCCAAGGAATGCTACTTCCTCAAGCCAGAACTCGCATTTCTTCAACTTAGCATATAACTTATTTTCACGAAGCCTTTGGAGTACCAGCTTCAAATGGTGCTCATGATCTTCACGGCTTTTGGAATATATGAGGATGTCATCAATAAAGACAACAACGAATTGATCCAAATAATCTTTGAATACTCGGTTCATCATATCCATGAAAGCAGCAGGAGCATTAGTCAATCCAAAAGACATGACTAAGAATTCATAATGCCCATACCGAGTTCTGAAGGCAGTCTTTGGAATATCCTCAGTTCTAATTTTCAGCTGATGATATCCAGATCGAAGATCGATTTTTGAAAAGAATTGTGCTCCTTGCAACTGGTCAAACAAGTCATCAATACGAGGTAGAGGATACCTATTCTTGATGGTGACATGGTTCAATTCCCGATAGTCAATACAAAGTCGCATACTCCCGTCTTTCTTCTTTACGAATAAAACAGGAGCACCCCAAGGAGATGTACTAGGACGAATGAAACCGATGTCCAATAACTCCTGTAGTTGGACTTTTAAATCCTGAAGTTCAATAGGAGCCATTCGATATGGGGTTTTAGAAATGAGCTTTGTACCAGGTTCAAGATCAATAAAGAATTCAACTTCACGTTCTGGGGGTAGACCGGGAAGTTCTTCAGGAAATACGTCAGGAAAGTCAATAACAACAGGAATATTATTCAATTTTGACGTGTCTTTATTTAAATCCATAACATGGGCTAAGAAAGCTTGACATCCGTTTTTCAATAAACGAATAGCTTTATGATTAGATATGATAGTGATTGATTTTAATGGTTTAGTTGCCTGAATTCGAACAACAGGTTGATTAGGAATATGAAAACTAACAACCTTACGAAAACAATCAATTTTGGGATGATGAGTAGTTAACCAATCAATCCCTAAAATCACATCAAAAGCAAGTATCTTTAAAGAGATCAGGTCAACAGGTAAGGTGATGGTGCCAACTTGAATGAAACAAGATTTATAAACAGTGGATGTGATAAAAGTTTCTCCTAACGGAGTTTCCACAGATAGGTCAAAGTCTAATTTCTCCGGAGTCAAGTTTAAACGTTGAGCGCAAGCAGGAGAGATAAATGAATGGGTAGCACCGGTATCAAGTAAGGTATAAACTTCGCAAGAATTTATAAATAGTTTACCCGTGATCACCTCGTTTGGGTTCCTCGCATGTTGACCAGTCACAACAAACGCTCTTCCAGGAACCATTGACTTTGGCTTTTCTGGGACAGTCTTTTGAGTCACCGTCCCCGCTGAACTAGGTTTTGCTACCGTACAATCTCGAGCGATATGTCCTTCCTTTCCACAATTATAGCATACCTTGAACTGTTGTGGGCAGTTTGGACTGATATGTCCCTCTTTCCCGCATTTGTAGCATATGACCGGTGGTCTTTCTCCTCCCTTAGAACCAGTTGCTGCCGGCACTATCGTCTTCACATGGTCGTTGTTAAATCTCCTCTTTTTAAAATCTCCTCCTGACTCGCTTCTTCTATTTTCATGGCCATGATTACCACCAGTGTGGTTACCATTTTTGTCCGTCTTTTTCTTTCTCCACTGGTTATCGTTATTTTGTTGACTGCTATCTCCGGCATGATCCTGATTGTGGTACCTCGGTTGACTGTACTCATTATCTCGCTCCAACAATTGAGCCCTGTTAACAACATCTGAATAGAGAGAAAATTTATGAGAGATGAGATATTGTCGTATGCTGGGTTTCAAACCTCTCAGAAACATCCGCGTCATACGTTCCTCATTCTCCACCAAATGAGGTGCAAACCTGGATAACTCTGCAAACTTTGCCTCGTACTGAGACACCGTCATGTTATTTTGTTCTAATCTGATGAACTCCACTTCCTTCATATGACGAACACTTTCAGGAAAGTATTTGTCATTAAATAGTTTCTGAAACGTCTCCCAAGACATGCTGAGTGCGGCTGGATGGGTACGCTTCACAGACTCCCACCAGTAGTCTGCCTCGCCACGGAACATAAAGGTGGCGAACGGAACCTTCTGTTCCTCCGTGCATCCCAAGACATCGAATATCTTTGTAATTTGCTTGACCCATGTTTCCGCCATGATCGGGTCTGGCTTTCCCTTAAATTCTGGTGGTCCCAGCTCTTTGAACTGCTTGGCTGTGACAACCCGTGAATTGTTATCATTTCCTCCTGTATTTTGAACACGAGTCTCCCTCGTCTGATTTTGCATGAACTGCAAAAAGCTTCTAAACATTGCGTCGTTCATCGTCTGATCAGTGGTGTTGTTCACAGGAGGAACATTGCCAGCCTGTTGCACGTTCTCCTCGTTAGTAAGTACAGGCATCTCCACGGTCTCATTAACTCCACTGTTAACATTCTCGGTTTCCATTCTTAAATACTGCCATAAAACAAGGGTTAATTAAGCAAATCACATATCACATAATATCCCTATATACTGACCAACTAACAAATAAGCTTAGGTAGGACACACTAGCGAAGGAATTACTCTTCTCTCCCCTCCTAGTTCTATTCCCCGATCTCCGCCAGATATCATATCCCTAAGCTCTGATACCAACTGTGACGCCCCCAAAATAGGTCCATTCCATCCAACCCATAAACTGTGTCTCCAAATACATGGTACAGAAACAACCACAACTTTTACAACCCATAAACTGTGAGTTTGAATACAAACATTGTCATCTAGACAATATACATACCCAACTATGTCCTCAATACAATTATTGATATATTATTTTACAAAAATGGTGAGGACTACTAAACAACTCTCTCAAGGACCATCAATTCATACCCCGACTCGTACCCGCTATATTCTCGTCTCCTGAGAAGAAAAATGGAACAAAAAGGAAAAGGGTGAGCTCAACTAGCTCAGTAAAGAATATTATGACTAAGATAATATACAACAAGTTATCGTTAGTCTTCAACAGGGAAAAATCTGATAGAATACAATAGACAACAAGTTTTAAATCAATATTCGCAGCGGAAAATATTAATTCATAGAAGAGTTACGTAGAGGATGAAATCTACTAATGTCTATGAATTTAACAGTCCATCAACAGTATTTTTTTTATCCCTGTAACATCAATCAATGCACATCTTGAATCATATATTCATCCTTGCACTACAGGCCAAGGATATTCATCTGTTGGTCATGTTCATCTAAACACCTATTCATCTTTGCACTACGGGCCAAAGATATTCATCAGAAATCATTCATCTTTGCACTACAGACCAAAGATATTCAATAATAACCTCCTTTAAGACTGAAGATGATAAAAAAATATTTTTAAAGAAGCGAATCCAGTGAAACAAAATGACAAGGATTAAGGATTAAGGATTCGTACTTTGTTTTATCCATGTCCAAAAATACCTCAAAAATAATCATAGTGGTGTAAAATTCAAGAATGATCAAAACATGGATACAATCAAAGCTAGTATCCACAATAGATATTTTGGACGAAAAGAAAAAAAAATAATTTTTCTGTGAATAGTGCCGTATTCGTGAATAGTGCCGTATACGTGAATAGTACCGTATACGTGAATAGTAACTACGGCACAAAAAGTTCCAAATTTGATAAAAAAGTTCACCAATATTCCGGCATAATGATATTGAAGAAAAAATATCATTTGAGAAGAAAATAACATCCCTTACCTCAAAATAGCCGTACTTCTGACTGAATTTCGGTATAGTGCTGACAGAAACTCGCACCGTATAGCAACACTCAAAGTATACTCACAAGAATATGCTCGATAATATAGAGAGAGAAAGAGAGAAAACTTTGTTTCTGGTGTGATTTTCAATTCTAACCTAGCCCTCTATTTATAGGAAAATGCTAGAACGCCAAATGAGACTAAATTAATAAAATATTAATATTATTAACCAAACCTTCTACGCATGCAAAATTGACCAAACCAGCCCCTCAATGCTGAAAATTCCAGCAGCCCACATGTGTCAAAGAAATACAAAAGTGGGTCCCACCCATAAATTAATAAAAATTATTTTATTTTCCGAAACTTCAACAATTCATAGAAAATAGCTCGTTTATCAGAAAAATTCAAAACTCGCGTCTTTCCATGGGAAATTCCATTCTCTACAACTTTGCAGAAGAAAATTTTTCCAAATTCCAAATAGAAATTGACCGAAATTCACAAACGGGCGATTTTACAGTCTATACTCAATTTTCGGTCAAAAATTCTGTCCACCGACACACAAAACATGTGTTAAACATTTAATGCCACAAAAATACTCTACCTCCTCATATACTCATATATCCCACATTCATTATAAAAATATCACCGTTAATATATTATTAAAATAATATATTTAAATGAATTATTTTACCAGAAAAAGATAAAATATTAATTTTCAACAATTGTTACATTAAAAATTTTTCTCCATCTATATCAAAATAAATAAATATTTTCTTTATCATAATAATCAATAATTAATTATTAAAAATAATATTACAGAATCACAGTACTGACAAACAGGCTGTTCCCAGGATAGAGGGGGCTTTCCAATAAGGATTTCTCCTTACTGGCGCACAATTAGATGACCAAACCTCTCCTTGACAGAACTTTCTAGACATTGCCAATAATGTTATCTGATAATATTATTCGAATAATATGAATTATTGATCTGATAATGGAAAATACTGTGCAATGACAAACAATAAAAATATAAATATCAACGCAGCAATTATTGAATCAATAAAGTAATGAACAGTAACTCCTGTAGCAATTATTGAGTAGTGCCTTCTTACGTAAGGATCAATAATTCAAAATACTGTGCAATACCGTGTGCCACTGTGCAACAACGCGTATTACTGTATTTTAACCACCGGGTATTCCAACAGTGTAAACGGTAACAACTACGCCGTTATTTTTAAACAGCTTATATTTGTCGTTTTCTTCCTCCAATCGCTTTCCGTTATGAGGCCCACACATGGCTGCGCCGTCGTACGAATATTCCCCGACAGTACGAATATTCCACGACCAAATGAATATTCCCCGACAACAATAAATATTTTATAACCACTTGCTTATTTTGAAATGTTTGCGTAATTTACCCATAACTATCCACATTATTCAAATCAACCCTTACTATTCAAAATAATAATTAAAGGAAATTAAATTTCATTTATTGATTATTTGGGGTCTTACACAAACCACCTGCTTAAACTCAACAACTTTATTCTCAAACTGCCTATGTGAACTGCTACAATCCTCCACCATTTTCCGCAAGTTCTCTTCCTTCACAAAATCAAGCAAACACTTGCGGGCCAACACTAATTGTTATAACCCCTAGGATCTCCCTGTCAACCACAAAATTAGCATAGAATGGAGACGCCAACATATAATTTGTAGCAATTGAGAGATCCAGATTTTCGTAGGCCAAATTTCCATTCACATAAACATTAAAATAAAGTCTTTTTGACATTGAACATTCTCAAATGGTTGTACAATTAAGTGCAGTCAAATAAGGATGAAGGATTCCAGATCATGAACATTCTCATTCATACATTGTCTGGCATACGTAACTATTCAAGCATGATTTTTAATAAGGACTCAACACAACATGCAGGTGGAAATTTATAGCCATAGCACCATCTTCATACAAAACACATGTAAAAGGTTCTTCGGCAACATTAATGCACGTAACAGGACTCCGCAATTCCAAACTAGAAATGCAGTCATTCAACTCGACAATATGATAATCATTTTATCTCATATATGATATAATATGACAGTATTATCTAGAAATAATAAACAAAGACGCATATATAAAGAATCACACAAATTGCAAGGATGCAATTATAGAAGAATCCTTTCACCATATTACCAAAATAGAGATGCAGAAAGCACTAAGCAGAATGTTCAATAGATTATAATCGAGGCCCTGAACAAAGAACAAAAAGATGTTTGGTCTGCTTTATTTTGCCCCCTATACACAGTTTCAAGAGCATTCCTTATTTGCCCATTAACTTGCTCATTTTTCTTAGAATTCACAAGCAGACCCACATCATACTGTTTTGTAACACGGCCGAAAATTTCATAAACTTTCACAGAATCAGAGATATCAAGCTCCATAAATCTATCGATTAAGATACCCAAAATCTCTGCTATGTCGTAATATAACTGGAAACTTTCTTGCACTATTGGGTATAGAGCGACAATGACAATTCTGTTACTCTTCGCTGCACCTGTATGTATGCATATTTCCAGATATATAAAAATGTTTAGAAGGCGTGTTCCTCGCCAAGTAGCAAAGAAAATTCTGCATAAGTTCATTACCCAAAAACAAAACCAAATTCATCAAACCCACCACAGATTCAAACTTACCCACTATCAAAACTCAGCTCAATAAGCTCAATTCCACCTCAAAACCATCAAATTCAACCAAACCCACTTCACAGACCTCAAACCCAAGACCCAAAAACCAAAGATCTAACCAAACCAACCACACCAAAGATCAAAACAACCAAACCCATTATTATTACCACAGACCTCAAACCCAAGACTCAAAAACCAAAACAACCCAGTTGGGTAGACGAGGATGATTTAGATTCTGATTTTTGAAAGCTTAAAGGTTTTTTTTCATACGCTTCAGATTCTCCTTCGTCGGAGCATGGATTCCTGTTTCTGATCTTCTTCCTCCTCATCGATCAAGACTTCTTCCTCGATTTCGATCGAGACTTCTTCCTCTTCTTCAGACGTTTTATGCTTTGACAGTGACAAGAATTGTTCCGGTTTAATATAGGAGAAGATAAGGAAAAGACTTGAATACCCTTTTAAATTCCTTAGCCGGTCACTTTTGACCGGTTAAGTGCGCAAAGTGTGCAATCTGTTTCGCATAAGTAAAATATGGGGTGTACTTAGACATCTTTTTCACTTTGGGGTGCAAATATCAACATCGGTGTAAAGTTTGGGGTGCAATTTGTCTTTTAGTCTATAAAAAATGAAAATGATCATTTCACATTCCATTCATAATGTAATTCATATAAACTAAACATTAAAGTAGAATGATGATTTTATTCTTGAAGGAATGAATGGACAAACCAAACATAAAAATGATCATTCTCATTCCCATTCCCATTCCCATTCCCATTCCCATTCCTTAAGTCATTCCGTTCTATACATGCCAAGAAATGAGAACCAAACATATATAGCAGTTTCGTTCTTCCAATCCACCCGTAGTTTAAAGGAATTCGTTCGAACAGATGAAGGATCTCTCCTGTTATAATTCATAATAATTAAACTATAGCACTAGACTACTAGGAATAGATAAATTGCATGTATCATTAATTTGGTTAATTCTCAAGAATATGAAGTCCATAAGATACTATTCTCATAAAATAAAGCTTCTATCATCAGCAGGGCCGGCCCTGAGTTTTTCAGGGCCTAAAACGAAAAAAAAATATTGGGCATTTTGTGAATTGCTATTAAGATAGGTATAAAAAAACACTATGAATTTTCTCTAAACAAAAGAACTTAAATATGAAAGAATACCACATATAATAAATGAGTTTTTCAATATTTTCAAATTATCATTCAAAGCACTATAAAATAGAAAAAAAAGGGGCCCTAAAAAATTTTGGACCTAAAGCCCGGGCACCTTGGGCTTTAGCCCAGGGCCGGTACTGATTATCAGAGGTAGATTATAGATTATAGTAGCATCTACTATTTTCTGCAGCCAAGTTACACTTCATTTTTCTGGTATTATTATTTCACTAGAAAACTTCAAAAATTATGCCTAACCTGAGGATGCGGTGAATGTAGATCCGTAGTCTTGCAGTGTTTGGCAGAATCTTTTTGTGCCTTGGATTTAGTTCGAGTTGAACAACATTAGTTCAAGACATGGTTTTCATGGTACGAAACAAAGCCTTGTTTGCCTGTTTGTGAGTTTTATTTTGGGGAATGGAATATAAATTAAGCTTGAGACTCTTAAGCCAATTTTATTTCTTTGAAGTACATTAAACAGCTGCATGCTTATTGTTGCCAATCAAGTCTTGAAGGTTTGTTTAGCTACCAGTGCTTGTAGCATTTGCGGCGGTAGTGTTTGGACCTCCAAAAGTACAGTATTATTTTTTGTGCATTGCATTTGAGCTCCAAATATTGGGTTCGTGAGTTAAATAAGTTACGTTTGAAATAAATTGTTATTAGACAAACAAAATTTACAAGTGTGTTTGGAGTTTTCGACATCTAAACGCACCAAAAACTGCAAACCAAATTACTCTTTTATATGTACCCAAAAATAGGAGTCAAAAGTGTAATTATTTTTTTAAGGGGAATGCAGAATTAAGTAGGAGTCAAAAGTGTAATTATGTACCAAATTACTCTTTTATATGTACCCAAAAATAGACGACTTGGAGCATGTTTGAGAGAGTTTTTGGGGGGACTAAAACCACTTTTAAATTAAAGATAGAAATATTTTAGCATTTGGTAATTCTCTGAAAGCACTTTAAAAGATTAGAGATTTAGGTTCAACAACAATTTTTGCTGAAGCCGGAAATTTGTTCTTTTGACAATAAGTGTTTTTAAGTACAAAATTATTCGTTAAGAAGGAAATAAAATCCCAAACCGTATGCCCACCGTCATAAGGCACAAAGTTATCCTTTTATTGTTAAAAGGATATGAAGACCTTATATATTTGCTACACACACACACACACACACATATATATATATATATATATATATATATATATATATATATATTTCATTTTTTAATTATATATTTATGAATATCAAAATTTTGTATTGAAATTGATTAGAAATAATGTAACAATTCCGGTCTTGACTGAATTATAATTTTTTGAATATCAACCGATCGAAGAGTCGAGAAACTTTTTCAAATTTAAAATTAATATAAATTCATTTACTTTTAATTTGATAAAGTATGATTTATATTATTTTATATATTATGTAAATTGAAACTTTCAACAAGGGAGCACAAACATATGAATGACATGTTCTCATCCACCTGAAAATCATAATTTACATAATCATTTTACCAATATAATTGAATATAAACATAAATTGTGAAAATAATTTGATAAATATTATAGCCAAAAAAGCTCACATTTTCATAAAGTTCACCACTAAAATATTGTAACTAAATGGAAAATGAACAAAATATTCCCTATGCAAGAAATAGACAATAGCAACGTAGCCGCATAATAACATTATCAACATGCACACGGATAGAGCCAATGCAACATTTTCAATATACACCCTTGAAACTATATCAAAAACTTGGGATTCCAAATTATAATCTCATATCATATCAAAAACTTAAGATTAAGATTCCAAAATATAATCTCATATCATAACACATATCAAAGTATTTAGGCGTGTTTTAAAAATAGAAATACGTATATAAAATTAAGAGAATTTTTATTTTTGAAAAATATTTGTCTCATATTTGTTATAAATGTAATAGTGGTACATGATTATAGTAAAATAAAAATACAAATTGTTAAGCGATTATATTCAATTTATATAAACACAAGTGATGGCATTTTCGGAACTTTACATAACTTTGAGAAAGTTCAATTATCATAATTTATAGCGGTAGCGTTGAGTGTGTTTAGAGGTTTAAAAACACTCCACTGTAATAATTGAAATTAAAATGTATTTGAGATTCTAAACGCTGATAAACGAACAAACACTTTACTATTCAAAAAATAAAAAAGAAAAAAGAAAATATATGTCTAAATTTGTTGGCGAATGGAATAGTCTAGTATTACTTTTGAAAACACTAAAGTAACTAACTCATCAAGCAATATTGACATGAAAGCTAGCTGAATGTGATTGTTTCCCAAAGAAGCCACCATTTCTGACCAGTTTATTCCCTATGGTAGGCCAACCCTAGGCAACTCCAAGGGTGAACATAGTGATGGACGAAACAAATTTTTCTGGCTTCTTGGATATGGAGTTTTGCTGAACCCTAGCAAATTATTTGAGAGAGAGAGAGAAAAAAGGGGGAGACAACATGTATGCAGATGACAGTAACCTAATTAATAAAATTTGGACTATTTTTTCCTATCCCTAGACACTTGTCTTGATCGAAATGGACACGTTTATAAAATGTCCTTGTGTTACGGCTCATGCATGCTCCAACTCCAACCTCAAAGAGTTATATATATATATATATAGAGTCCGGATCAGGTCCGGACTCCCGGATTTTAACAAAATCCGGACCTTTTTTTTTTTTTGCTTTTTTTTTTGAAACAACTAATTTTTTTTTTTATGGAATTGGAATTTTTACATTATACAATGTTTTGGGCGTGATTTGGATGCCTATAACAAAATATGTCTGTACAATCTGGGCAGACTGTACATACATTGGTTGGTGTAGGTATTAAAAACACACCCAAAACACTGTATTATTGAAAAATTTCAGTTCCATAAATTTTTTTTTAGTTGTTCTACAAAAAAAAAAAAAAAAAATTTGGGTCCGGATTTTCTCCCGTCCGGGAGGTCCGGACCTGATCCATTTCATATATATATATATATATATATATATATATATATATATATATATATACAAAGGATCAGGTCCGGGAGTCCAGACCTGATAAAAAACGGACCCAATTTTTTTTTTGCTTTTTTTTAAAAACAATTAAAAATAAATAAATAATATTTTATGGAATTGAAATTTTTCTATAATACAATATTTTGGGTGAGATTTGGGTACGTATACCAAAAAATGATGGTACAGTCTGCACAGACTGTACATAAATGTTTTGTTATACGTACCCAAATCTCACCCAAAATATTGTATTATAGAAAAATTTTAATTCCATAAAATATTATTTATTTTTTAGTTGTTTTAAAAAAAAGCAAAAAAAAAGTCCGAATTTTGGTCCGGTCCGGGAGCCCGGACATGATTCGACCTCTCTCTCTCTCTCTATATATATATATATATATATATATATGGGTAATCATCCGTGGCGAACGTTTGCTACGGACACTGTTCAGCAAATAATCTCTCATCCGTTGATCTAGACATTTAATGGTTTAGATTGGTCAAAAATTCCATCTGTCGCTACATCTTGTAGCGGCAGTCCCTTTTCCTTTTTGCCTTTATACTTTTTACATTACTGCCCCTACCATTTAATACATGCTTGCCGCTACAGGCTGTAGCGGCAGTGTAGGTCTCAGCCATATGACTATAATGTAAAGATGAGTTTATTTTTAAGTATACATAATGTAAAAATAAAAGATAATATAAAGATACATAATATAAAAATAAAAGATAATGTAAAGATACATATATAATATAAAAATAAAAGATAATGATAAGATAAGTCTGAATAAAAGATAAATTTATTTTATTATAAAAGATAAATTTATCTTTTATTCAAACTTATCTTATTTTTATATTATGTATTTATAAACATAAATTTATCTTTTATTCAGACTTATCTTATCATTATCTTTTATTTTTACATTATGTATCTTTGCATTATCTTTTATTTTTACATTATGTATACCTAAAAATAAATTCATCTTTACATCATAGTCATATGGCTGAGACCCACACTACCGCTACAGGCTGTAGCCGCAAACATGTATTAAATTGCAGGGGCAGTAATGTAAAAAGCTTAAAGACAAAAAGGAAAAGGGACTGCCGCTACAAGCTATAGCGATAGGTGGAATTTTTGATCAATCTAAGCCATTAAATGTCTAGATCAACGAATGTGAGCTTGTTTGCTGAACAGTGTCCGTAGCAAACGTTTGCCACGGATGATTACCCTATATATATATATATATATATATATATAT
>CM035107.1:64929573-65164573 GCA_020205505.1 Panax japonicus
TGTTCAAAATACAGGAGGAAATGATAGCAATTCACGTGTGGTCACAGCCAAGCAGTTCAAAGAGTTGGGACCACCGGAATTCTGGGGAAAGATGGATCCGATCATGGCGGAAACGTGGGTCAAACAAATTACCAAGATATTCGATGTCTTGGGATGCACGGAGGAACAGAAGGTTCCATTCGCCACCTTTATGTTCCGTGGTGAGGCAGATTACTGGTGGGAATCTGTGAAGCGTACCCATCCAGCTGCACTCAGCATGTCATGGGAGACGTTTCAGAAACAGTTCAATGACAAGTACTTCCCTGAAAGTATTCGTCATATGAATGAAGTGGAGTTTATTAGAACGGAGCAGAATAACATGACAGTGTCCCAGTACGAGGCGAAGTTCGCGGAGTTATCCAGGTTTGCACCTCATTTGGTTGAGAATGAAGAACGTATGACGCGGATGTTTCTGAGAGGTTTGAAACTCGGCATACGTCAGTATCTCATTTCTCATAAATTTTCTCTCTATTCAGATGTTATCAACAGGGCTCAGTTGTTAGAGCGAGATAATGAGTACGTTCAACCGAGAGACCATAACCAGGATCATACTGGTGACAGCAGTCATCAGAGTAACGATAACCAGCGGAGAAAGAAGAATACGGACAAAGGCGGTAACCACTCTGGTGGTAATCATGGCCATGAAAATAGAAGAAGTGAGTCGGGAGGAGATTTTAAAAAGAGGAGATTCAATAACGACCATGTGAAGACGTCAGCGCCAGTAGCAACTGGTTCCAAGGGAGGAGAAAGACCACCGGTCGTATGTTACAAATGCGGAAAAAAGGGACATATCAGCCCAAACTGCCCACAACAGTTCAAGGTATGCTATAATTGTGGAAAGGAATGACATATCGCTCGAGATTGTACAGTAGCAAAACCAATTCCAGCGGGGATGGTGATTCAAAAGGCTGTCCCAGAAAAGTCAAAGTCAACGGTTCTTGGAAGAGCGTTTGTCGTGACCGGTCAAAATACGAGGAACGCGAACGAAGTTAGCACGGGTTAGTTAATTATAATTCTTGCGAAGTTTATACCTTAATAGATACCGGTTCTACCCATTCTTTTATCTCTCTTGCTTGCGTTCAACGTTTGAACTTGACTCCAGAGAAATTAGACTTTGACCTATCTATGGAAACTCCGTTAGGAGAAACTTTCATTGCATCCGTTGTTTAGAAATCTTGTTTGATTCAAGTTGGCACCATCACATTACATGTTGATCTTATCTCTTTAAAGATACTTGCTTTTGATGTGATTTTGGGGATTGATTGGTTAACTACTCATCATGCCAAAATTGTTTGCTTTCGTAAGGTTGTTAGTTTTCATATTCCTAAGCAACCTATTATTTGAATTCAAGCAACCAAACAACTGAAGTCAAACTCTTTCATATTAAATTATAAAGCCATTTGTTTATTGAAAAACGAATGTCAAGCTTTCTTAGTCATGTTATGGACTTGAACAAAAATACGTCAGATTTGAATGATATTTTTGTTGTTAGTAAATTTCCTGATGTATTTCCTGAAGAATTTCTTGACTTACTCCCAGAGCGTGATATTAAATTTTGTATCGACTTTGAATCCGGTACAAAACCCATTTCTAAAATCTCATATCGAATGGCTCCTATTGAACTTCAGGAGTTAAAAACCCAACTGTAGAAGTTGATACCCGAGCCTTTATCTGGTGACTTCCTTTGTGGAATGCACCGAAGCCAGACTCTTCGTAGGGGACATAATATGCGTGCGATAGTAAACTGATAGGTGTCATTGTAACGTGCTATCCAAGATTGGGATATGAGTCACAGTTGAGAGCAACCTAAGTCAGTAATCGAAATACGTAGCTTTCTAGGCTTAGTTGGTTATTATCGGATATTCGTTGAAGGATATTCTTGAATCGCTACTCCATTAACGCAGCTGACTCGTAGAGATACAAAATTCAAATGGAGCAAGGAATATGGGAAGAGCTTTGAAGAACTCAAGAGGAGACTCATTTCGGCGCATGTTCTGACCATACCGTCTTAGAAAAGCGAACGTGGTAGCTGACATGTTGAGTAGAAGATCGTATACGAGTATGAGTATGATATTGTCAAAGACTCTTTTTGTATAACTTACAAATAATAGAGATGAAGATGAAAACTCTAGGTACCCACGTGATGATATACGAGTATAATCGACTTTAATCGATAAAGTTAAAGTTGTTCAAGCTACACACCGGAGCTGATGAATTTGAAAAAGGAGGTGCAAGAAGTTGTTATTTCAAAAGCGAGAATTGGCGATGTGAGCAAAGCTCAAACCTTCGATTTATTAGTCCATTTGAAATCCTCGATCGAATAGGAACTGTGGCCTATAGACTCGTTTTATCGCCAAGTATGTCGCGTGTTCATAACGTTTTTTTTATGTACCGATGTGGACGACTCGAACCATGTTATTGAGTTAGAACCGGACGAAATAGCCGAAGACTTAACGTACGAGGAGGTACCTGTCAAGAAGTTGGATGGGAAGGATCATGTCCTACGCACGAAGGTCATACCACAGGTTAAAGTTTTGTGGAGGAATCATGCTATAGAGGAAATGACCTTGGAGTTAGAAACGGAAATGAAAGCGATGTATCTTTACTTTTTCGAAACACCAGTTACGTACGTCAATTTCGAGGACGAAATTTCATAAGGAGGGGAGGTTGTAAGACCCCAAAAATTTTTAAATAAAAAGGAATTTCCTTTATTTATTTTTTTGAAATAGTAAGGGTGAATTTGATTAATGTGGTTAGTTATGGGTAAAATGCGCAAATATTTTAAATAAGCATGTGGTTATAAAATATTCATTGTTGTCGAGGAATATTCGTTTGGTCGTGGAATATTCTTGCTGTCGGGAAATATTCGTACGACGGCGCAGTCTTTTGTGGGCCCCATAACGGAAAGCGATTGGATGAAGAAAATGACAAGTATAAGTTGTTTATAAAAAACGGCGTAGTTGTTACCGTTAATACTGTTGGAATACCCGGTGGTTAAAACACAGTAATACTCGTTGTTGCACAGTAGCACACGGTATTGCATCAATTATTGATTTTTACGTAAGAATGCACTACTCAATAATTGTTACAGTAATTACTGTTCAGTATTTTATGTTATTGATTCAATAATGCTGCATTGATATTTTATATTACTATTGTTTCAATAATTGTCACTACACAGTATTTTTCATTATCGAAGTAATAATTCATATTATCTGAATAATATTATTAGATAACATTATTGGCAATGTCTAGAAAATTCTGTCTAAGGAGAGGTTTGGTCACCTAATTGCACGCCAGTAAGAAGAAATTCTTATTGGAAAGCCCCCTCTTTCCTAGGAACGGCCTGGTTGTCAATATTGTGATTCTGTAATATTATTTGTGAATAATTAATTATTGATTTATATGATTAGAAAAATAGTGATTTTATGTGGATATAGATGGAGAAAATTTTTAATGTGACAATTATTAAAAATTAATATTTTATCTTTTTCTGATAAAATAATTCATTTAAATATATTATTATATTTTTAATAATATAATAATTGTGATATTTTTACAATGAATGTGGGATATATGAGTTTATGAGGAGAAAGAGTATTTTTGTTGCAATAAATATTAAAAACAGATTTTGTGTGTCGGTAGACCTATTTTTTTGACTGAAAATTTGATTATAGCCTGTAAAATTGCCCGTTTGTGGATTTCGGTCAATTTCTGCTTGGAATTTGGAAAAACTTCCTTCTGTAAAGTTGTAGATAATGGAATTTCCTATAAAAACACGCAAGATTCAAATTTTCTGACAAAAGGGCTATTTATTATGAATTATTGAAGTTCCGAAGCTCCGAAATAATTGATTTTTGGAAGTTTAAAATATTTAAAGTATGAAAAACGTTTTTTTTGTTATTAGTGGGTCTAGCATGTAGTTTGAATTCAGATTTTCATAATTCAAAGAGTGGGCGTAAGAATTTATATATATATATATATATATATATATATATATATATATATATATTATTATATTAAATTTTCTGCTTTGGTGTTCTAAGCAATTTTCTATAAATAGGGTGCTTAGGTTAGAATTGAAAATCACACCAGAAACTGAAGTTTTCTCTCTCTATATTATCGAGCGTATTCTTGTGAGAATTTTGAGTATACTTTGAGTATTGCTATATGGTGCAAGTTCAAATCATAGCCTATATCCGGTGTTTCAACTAGAAGTACTGTCTTTCGAAGTAAGGGATGTTATTTTCTTCTAAAATGATATTATTTCTTCAATATCATTATGTTGAAATATTGGTTGGAATTTTTTATCAAATTTGGAACTTTTTTATGTCGGAGTTACTATTCATAAGTTACTATTCACGAGTTACTATTCATGAGTTACTATTCACGAGTACTATTCACGAAGCGTGATGATATTTTTTTATGAAATTTCTATCTTTTGGTGTCGGAGTTACTATTCACGTATACGGCACTATTCACGAATACGACACTATTCACCAAAAAAAGAAATTTCTTCTTTTTGTCCAAAATATATATTCTGGATATAAGCTTTGATTGTATCCATGTTTTGATCATTCTTGAATTTTACTTCAGTATGATTATTTATGAAGTATTTTTGAACTCGGATTGTTTAAAGTACGAATCCTTAATACTTGTTATTTTGTTTCACTGGATTCGTTTCCTTTAAAATATTTTTCATCATCATCAGTCCTAAATGATGGTGTTACTGAATATCTTTGGCCTATAGTGCAAAGATGGTTGATTTTATTATGAATATCTTTGGCCCGTAGTGCAAAGATGTACAGGTGTTGAGATGAACATGAACAATTGATGAATATCTTTGGCCCGTAGTGCAAAGATGAACAGGTGTTCAGATGAACATGACAGACTGTTGAATATCTTTGGCCTGTAGTGCAAAGATGAATATTTGATTTGATTTGAGATATATATTGATTGATGTTACAGGGATAAAATATTGATGATGGTCTTTTAAATTCATAGATGTTAGTAGATTTCATTCTCTACTTAATTCCTCTAATGAATTATTGTTTCCGCTGCAGTTGTTGATCTAAAACTTGTTCTCTATTGTATTCTATCAGATTTTTCCCTGTTGAAGACTAAGGATAATTTGTTTTACATTATCTTAGTCATAATATTCTTTACTGGGCTAGTTGAGCTCACCCTTTTTCTTGTTGTTCTATTTTCTTCTCAGGAGACGAGAATGTAGCGAGTACGAGTCAGAGGATGTAATGATGGTTTTAGAGAGAGTTGTTTAGTAGTACTCACCATTTTTGTAAAATAATGTATCAATAATTATGATGGGGATTTATTTGTATGTGGATATTGTCTAGATGGCAATATCTGTATTTAAACTCACAATTTGTATGTTGTAATGTAATAATAAAGTTGTAGTTATTTCTGTACCATGTAATTGACGACTCAGAATGGGTTGGATGGAATGGACCTATTTTGGGGGCGTCACACTCAGCTTATATGGGAAAGCATGGTATGCGTTTCTATGCGCAAAACTCATGCCATGCACCCATGTAAGTCATGTTACCAGGGAGCGTGCAGTGCTTCTATACTCAATTATCAAAGGATTCAAAATTGATGTGGGTCATCTCATTTTGCAATCCGTTCTTCGTGCATCTCGAGGAAGTACCACTGGAGGATTACCACATCCGTCCCTCATCTGCGTATTATGTGCTAAGTTCGGCGTCAAATGGAAGTCAGACGAAATGATACACAAGCCTATGCCAGTGCTGGACCATAAGTTACTCAGCAGGTACAAAGTGTGGACTGGGGGAGCTAATCACCCTAGGGGATTGGGTTTCATAATTCCCCAAGCTGAGCAATCTCAAGTACCATCCTCACAGGTTCCATCTACTTATGGTCCCTCGTCTGCAGCTCATCGAGGTGTGGTCCCCGAAGCTGTCCAGGGGGAGATAGACGGCTGGTTTTACAATATGGAGTCTCAGAATGTGCGCTTATCGGAACGTCAAGACGTGATTTTCAAGTTTTTAGTGGACCAATTTGCCGCACAGAATATCCTGACCGTCCAATCCCATCCGGGCGTTCAACTTAGCCACTTCCCAATTGCTCCTGTTCTGCCAGTATTTCCCCCTTCTGATCAAGAGATGAGCGAGGACGATGATGCTCCACCAGAGGAATAAACTCTTCAGGGAAGTCCTTTGTGTTGTTTTGCTTTATTTATCGCATGAGGACATTGCTCTAGATTCTTTTGGGGGTAGTTAATTTTTATTTCTAAGTATTAGTTTGTGGATTTGGTTTATGATTGTTAGTTTATTTTTGAGCATTTAGGACTGCATGTTAATTCCAGGTTTTGATAGTGCGTATATTTGGGGCCAATGATGAAAGTAAAATTGCATGAACAAGTCTAGTAAGGATTGTTGAGTCAGTGATATGATTTTCTTGACATGAATTGAATCTCTGTTTGTTTGACACTGATGTTATAGGAAGGCACTTTGAAAAATGACCATGTTGGCTATGATAGTTTAAATGGTTAGATAATAGAGTTTTAAAGGTTGAATGCTAGTGAAATAAAGGAACAAGTTAAGTAGCTAGTGAAGATTGAATTTAGACTTGAACTTAAGTTTGGAAAGAATTTTTGGATATATAAGCTTCGAAAAAAAAAGAAAAAAAAAAAAATATATATATATATATATATATATATATATATATATATATATATACCGTGGCTAGTTTTGTTTCGGGGCCTTTGTGACTTGAGCAAGTACGCCCGAAGGGGTATCTTAAAACCTATCTCCCTAAGGTCTTATATGGTCTGGGAGTCGTTGGTCGAAAGCTCGCTAAGGGGTGACACTGTTAGCCTAATGGAATGAGACATTGCACAGTTATTTTTTTAAAAAAAAATAACTAAATAAATAAAAATAAAAAATAACGGGAAAAGAGCAAAATGCCCCCATTTAACAAAAATAAGCATAAGTATTCCATGTTGGATTCTGAATTTTGGTGATTGTCTAATTTCAGTTGAATTGAGTTTATTTAATGTGTTCTTAAGTTGAACTGTATGACGCTAATTAAGAACTTTATTATCTTTCAGATTTGTGCTTGACATTGGTTATCATGGTTGTTGAAAACACACTCACAATATCAGTAATAACATATTTGGATTGAATTAGTGTTGGGATATTGTTGATCAGTTGTAACATGAGGTATTAGCACGTTTTTGTAATTTTTCTGAGGCCTGAATATTCGTCAACTATTGAATTGTTGGGATTATCGTCATGTAGCTAGATTGCATTTGCATGATGTTTGGTTAATTGTGTTGTGTTTTGTTGCCTGAGGACATGCAACGATTTAAGTTTGGGGGTATTTAATGATTGGGTAACATACCCATGAATTAATTACATTTAACCTTAATTTGTTATGTGTTCGAATCGTTTTAGTATTATTTTACTCGTTTTAGTGTGTTGTGGCAGGAGTGTGCGTTGATTGGGAGCAATTAGGAACAATTGGGCTGAAAAAGGAGGCAAGAGGCAGTTTCTACACGATAGCGTCGGGGCGCTATTTCTAAGTTTAAAAACAGCGTCGGGGCGCTAGTCCTCGGTCAACTCAGGAAGAGGCGCGCGCGTGTGGAGCTGTTAAGAGCTGGTGTTGACTAACAGTTGACTTCTAATTTGGTGTGTATAGAAGCCTAATTGGACTAGGATTTGTGGAATTGGGCAAGAAATTATAAATTGAATTATTCTTATTGAATTAAAAAAAACTCTACAGAATTTTTGGGGAGAAAGCAAGGAGCAAGATCAGATCTGAAGGCTACAACTTGGAGTTTTTCTTCCCCTTTATTCTTTTAATTTACATAACGTCTTAAAGATGATTTATCAATTATTTGTGGTTTTTATTTCCGTTATGAACTAAGTTATTTTATTAAGATTACAATGGAACCTTTTATGGTTATGAATTGATTATTTAATTTATTCTAATTATTTATGTTGAAGTGAATTGTTCATCATGTCTTGGATTTATTGATTAATTATCTTGCCAATAATTACCTTGTTACTCTAGAAGGAATTGGGAAAGGAATTCTAGGGTTAGAACTGGGCATGATGACATGTGACTTAGTTATTTGCACAGTGAATAATTAGGTTTGTGAATTGAATGTAAATATCTTTTCACCGCATGTAACACATAAGGGATTTTGGGATTAAAGGAGTTTAATTCATTTATTTTGCATAGGAATATAGCAAGATTAATCTGGATTAAATAGAAGTCATTTGATCACTTGGAAAAGGGCTTTTGACATTTGAGAATTTCTGTTAACAATTCAGTAGACATAATAATTAGGATAATTGAATAGTTGATTTAATAGTCATAATTGGGGAAATTGGAGTCTTAATTATCATTTATCTGCATTCCAATAATTGTCAATTTGTTTTTGCTTTCTTTTAATATAATTTCTTAAATACGTTTGCAATTAGTTTTCTTAGTTTTAGCATAATTTCTTAATAGTTATAATTTTTGGTTGTTTAAATAAAATTGAATTGGTACAGTACTAGTAATTGGAATTTATCAATTAGAATTCTCTGAGGGATCGACACTCTAATTTATCACTATATTACTTGTTGACCGTGTATACTTGCACGTTTGCTTTGATTGTGAAATCAACCAATACAGCTCTTGTCTAATACTCATCTCGTCTAGGCTAATACTCATCTCCTCTAGGTTTGTTATGCCCTTCAATATTACATCCCTCAAATTTGGCTTTTCTTCTTGTGGCAATGGAGGTGGACATGAAAATTCTGGTGTGTATGTTGGATTTGGAGCGTAGTATTAGTCTTCATAAGTATCGCTCCATGATGAATCCGGATGATACCCCCAAACTTGGTGATAGTTAGGCTCAGCATAGTTGTTAAGGTAATCACCACTATATGGTACCGGCTCAAAACTGATGGTGCATTGATGACTCAGATGATTTCCAGCACAATACTCACAAGTAACCGCCACACTTTGACGACGTTGTGCTGCAAAAGCATCTAACTTCCTCGAAAGTGTCTCAATCTGTGCTGACAATGCAAAAAATGCATTGAGTCCATCAATTCCTGTGTCCTTTGGTGTAGTCATATTCGAATAAGGCCATTGATAATTGCATCCAACCATGGTACCTGAAAAGAGAGAAAAATAGAAAGAGGATTAAATAAAAAGAAAAAAATATTTAAATTAAGACTAATTTGATTGAAGCTAATATTGGCAAAAATTATATTAATTAATTCCCCAGCAACGGCGCCAAAATCTTGTTGGGTAAAATCTAGTTACACACAACACGCAAGTGTACGTGGTCAACAAGTAATAAAGTGAAAGTAGAGTATCGTTCCCACAAGAAATTGTTTAATAAAAATCACCAAGTACTAACCCGTAACCAACTCAATCTTATTTAAATGAATGAATTTTAATTTATAAGTAAACTAATTCTAATTACCACTAGTTAAATTAAGATTACGGAGATTTAAGATAACAACTTCACTTATTTCTTTATTTAAGTTAACACACTTCTCATCAATTATTTTCTATCTTGAATTATTAATCAAGAACACTAAAGCAGATAAAACCACCTCTCAATGCATAATACTCATACTCACTTAAATCCACAGATGATAGAATTAAGCAAGACACCCTAATTAACTAATCCACTATATCTCTATGTGAATTACAATTAAAAAGGATTTAAAGCATGAGCTCTCTATAAGATTACATATGGCGTAAAGGCATATGTAACAACCCGATATTTTCTATCTCAATAAATAAGAAATTTTGCGTATAAATTTATTCTTTTTATTTTAAAGATGAGGATTTGTACAAGATAATGTGTATATGTATTTATGTGGTAAATAAAAATATATTTATTGCATGATTATTTACAAGTAAATTTATTTTAGAATAATTGATAATTAAAAAGTATATTTTTATAAAAAAATTATTTTATAGTGAAAATGTTTTTATTAATTATTTTCAATGAAAATATAATAATATACTATTTAAATAATATATGAAGTGATTTTTAGAATAATTATAATAATTATTTTATTATATGAATTTTAGTACAGATTATTAAGTTAATTATTTTACCTTAATTATTAAGGTTAAATACGAAGAATAAACCAGATATGGAATCCAAACCCTAATTTTGGATTATTGTCAAGGTATGAGAATAATAATATAATATTAATTATATTTTGTTTTTTCAGTGCTATTAATATGTACTGTATTTCCGTATTGATAATGGTTGATCAATTACGGTGTATTATGACCAAACCCTAGTAATAATGTTAAACCCTAATTTGAGATCCAGATTAGAATGCAAGATTATTTTATAAGTGTATTATATAATTTATGTCGTGTATTAAATGTATTAATTAGTTAAACCCTAATTAAAATTCTAGAAACCCTAATATTTAGAAAACCCTAATAAACCCTAATTTTTTGAAATGAGAACCCTAATTTGAAATTCAAATTAGAGTTCGAGATTGTTGGTAATTGTGATAAGATGATTAATTACCAAGTATTAAAATTATAATTGTTAATTATGGAAACCCTAAATTGTTAAACCTTAATTACTGAACTAGAATCCTAATTTAGTAATTGGAAACCCTAATTTTAATTTGGTAACCCTAATTACCAAAAGTATAAACTCTAATTGCTAAATTAGCAAAGTTAATTATAATTAGAGATATTAAAACATAATGTTCCTGTATAAAGTAATTAGAAAATTAATCATAATTATGAAACCCTAATTTCAAAATTTTAGAAACTAAAATTTATTTAATTTTTATTTAATTTTATTATTTTTGTATAAACCCTAATTGCTAAATCCTACTAATGTTTTGTGATAAACCTAAGGGTTTTCATGATTACATGATTGCCCTTAAATTCCAAGCCAAAAGACCATTATACCCCTCATTGGGTTTTTTTATGTAAATAGCAAGGCTTGACAAGTGTGGGAGTTGTTGAGCTAATCTAACTACTCCATTGACTTAAAATCTCTAGCAAATCAAGCAATATCAGCCAATACATGCATCCAACATCATATATATATATATAGATTGGAGGAGAGAGAATGCCATTTATTAACTTATATTTTGTGTAACACTTAACCATTCTCTCTCTCAAGCCCTAACCTCTGAAATTATAAGCTAGATCAGTCAAGAACCGAGCCCCACTAATATATATAACAAACACTAGAAGCCAGAATCAGAGATTTCTCAAGATGGTATAAACCCTAGCCATGATTTCTGTCCAATAATCTGTCGTTACATGTACAACAAGTTGTGGAAGCCCAAATATGAGCAGTCGAACTGTTCTTCATTTCTGGGTAACCCAGAAAATGAAGAACAGCTCTGACAGCTTGTTCATGGGCCTAGATCTCGCTGGTAATGCGTGTTTTGATGATCTTTATTGTTGGATCGTGTAGTATAGTACTTGTACTACATGAGCTGACCATCAACATGTCCAGAAACAAATTTAGCATTGTTTAATTAATGGTCAAAGTAGCTATGTCGTGCACTGCTATGAATGTTCAAGAACAGCTCAAGAACATAAAGAACACCTATAGCGACAGTTTTGTCACTTTAGGTGGTCTTTAGCAACAGATAGTAATTTATTTTCCATAAATTAATTAAATAAATAAAAAAAATAGTTTTTCATTATTAAAATGCAAAATAAATTATTAAAAATTATTTTAAATTTCAAAAATTACTTTTTAATTATTTTAAGCATATTTCATAAAAATTTAATATTTTTGAAATATTATTAGTATTTAATTTATTTAATTATAATATTAAATAAATTAGAAAAAAATGATTTTAATACTTGAAAGTTCATTTAAAATTATATTATAATATAATAAAATATTTTAAGTTATTTTTAATGACCTTTAATATTTTGTGATGAAATTCATTAATAAATTAATATTAATGATAATTAAGTTATTTACTAAATGAATTAAATAAATTGATTAAAAATGATTTTATTATATTAAAAATCATTTTAAATAATAATGAGGTATTTAAAAATATTTTAAGTTATAAAATATAACTTTCAATATTTAAAGGTAAATTTTATTAATTAATTATTATTAATGATATTAAAGTTATTTAATAATAATTTAGTTCAAAAATGATGTTAATATTATAATAATCATTTTAAATAAAAATAAAGTGTTTACAGATATTTTAAGTTATAAAATATAACTTTTAATATTTAAATGATAATTTCATTAATAATTTAATATTAATAATTATTAATTTATTATTAATGATATTAAATTTATTTAATAATTATATTAAATAAATATTTTATAAATGGTTTTATTAATTTAAAAATCATTTAAAAGGGATATAAATGAACTAAAAATATTTTAAGTTATAATTAATGACTTTTAATATTTTGATAAATAGAACATTAATACTTTAATATTAATGTTAATTATTTAAGAAGGATTTTAAATGTTTTAAAAATCATTTAAGGGTAATATTAATACTTTAAAAGTATTTTAAGTTATTATAAATAACTTTAATATATTGGAAATGATTTCATTAATAGTTTAATATTAATTAAATATTAATGATAATATGATTGTTTAATACTTAAATCATTTAATAATGATTCCGATGTTTGAAAATTCATGATAAATTATAATAAATATTTTAAAATTATATTAAGTCATTTAGAAATAGTATGACTGATATTAAGTTACAGAATAGAGTCTTAGACTCGATAATTACCCGATAAAGCTGTCGGTACACCGGCATGTTTCAGAAATTGATCTGGACTTAGATAATTTAATTCGATATGTGATTATTTGTGATTCAATGGTTGTTAAACATGGGTAATAATGTAATTAGGTTATGTGCTGACGGCGAAATGCAGTACTATGTGTTATAATATGTTGTTTTAATCGAGCGAATGATCTGATTAATGATAGGTCATGATATAAACGATAAAACTAAGTTGTGAACTGTAAGTAGCGCATCAGGCAAGTATCTTACCTTTGCATTTTCTTTATGCAATGGACATGAGTAAGAATGTTTCTAAACTATATTATTACTGTACAGATTATTAACCTTATATTATAAACGCCCATTGATTATCAACATGTTAGTATATGATAATTCAGATATATATTTTGTTCGTTAATTTCGATAAATGGTTATACAAGTGTCCCCACTTGGATAATCATTGTATTTAATCACATGTTGATATACCTTTTTCAATTACCCGTATACATATATGTTGAATTATAGATTATTGTTGAACAAGATAAAACCTTTGATTTGGAACCCAGACAAGTATGAACATCCCTACACGGGAAAACTTTTATGCACCCAAGGCGGACAGAGTGAACGATACCCTCGTTCTTGCACGTAGTATTGATCAATGCAGGGCATAACGGGCTAATCACCCCCCGTGCCCGTAAGTTATGACGGTTTGCAGATGAATTTTAGTTTAACCTATTTGAAAATTTAAAACAATGTTCATAGTATGTCACCTAAACCCTATTTATAGTCAGTACGTAGTTTCAAAGATTTGGTATAGAATTGATATATTATTATCATTGGTACATATTACTTCACAACTATTGAAATCGTTGTAGAAGGGTAGTATAAAAAAAACATTTAAATTCTTTCAGCTTATATATATATATATATATATATATATATATATATATATATATATATATATATAATTTCTATTACTTGTTGGGCACTCAAATGATCATCCTTGCTTAATTTAAATGTTTTCAGCTAAGTGTGAAGAACCAGAAACCTCATGCAAAAACAAAGGAAAAGGAAAGCTAACCAAATAAGATTTGTGGTATTCTATGTAATAGTTAGAGACTATTAATTAAGACAATGATATATATATTATTTATCATGATATGTAATGAATGTAAAAAAGGTTACGTATTTGGGAGCTAGACTCTGATAATTATGTAAATTAAGTTTGAACTTTATATTATTGTTATTATTATTAGTATTATTCCGCTCATAAAAATAGTATCGTAAAGCACCGAGTTCAGGTTTCAAGTACCCGGATTTGGGGGCTCTACAGGTTGGTATCAGAGCTTAGGGTTAAAAACCTTAGGTGGGCTAGACCTTAAGCTATAACCTTAGAACAGATGGAAACGTTAAAAATATAAATAACTCAAATAGAGTTTAAAAAGAGATGAATTTAATAAATTCATCGTCAAATAAAATAAAAGATAACTTATATAAAACTCTTATTTGATGTGTGCATAAACTATATGTTAATCAGGATAATTTATATGTGTAGATGTCTGGTGGAAAAGGCTTGTTATATGCATATAGCATGAAGAAGGGTCAAACCCATACACCGGAGCTGATATTGAAGCCAATAGCTGAAATGGAGGCTCACAAAGAAAACAACTCGGACGAGGTGGTTATTATAGAAAACTTAATACCAGATCCGGAGATGGTGGAACTGACAGATAGTGATTCAGACACTAAAGTTGAAGCTGATCAAGCATCAACGGAAGTGCAGGATCTGAGGAACAAGGTTTCTTCTCTGAAAAGGTTGTGGGAGATAGAAAAGCTGTTGAATAGTCAATTGCGTCAAGCTTTAATAGAAACAATGGAAGAACAAGATAAGCTTAAAATTCAAATTGATCATATGGGAGCCACAAGCAACATAACGTGTGCAGCTCCGAGCAAGAAGGGAAAAAGAAAGATAGAAGACCATAACTTAGGAAAACCTGATAAGAAGAAAGGGAAAAGAATTTGTTATATGTGCGGTTATGAAGGATATACTACTCTGTATTGTCCCGACTACAAACCAGGAGCATGTTTTATCTGTGGGATAGAAGGTCATCGGGCGAAAAGTTGTCCAAATAAGAGGTGTAATAACTAAGTAGTATAGGTTCTGTGATGTAGGTGTGTTTAATGTAATATATAGGATAAGTATGTCTGTGTAATGTAATATTTTAAAACTTTTGGTAATGATCAAGTTTGTAAATCCCGACTTTTGTAGTCACCAAGGGATAACTGATGTTTAAAGCATTATGTGCTATGTTATGTAAAATATTCGTTAAATGAATATGAATCTATGTTTGAGTAATGAAACAAATTTAATATATTAAACTTATGCGATAAAGTTTAGAATGTAAGTTAAATTTATGATTTCATTTAATAAGATAATGCCGTCAAGACGTCGAAATCACAATCAAAGGGTAGAAGAATCTGTCAACAACGTTGAAGGGCAACAACAAGAAGACCCAATGCAACACTTTGCCAACATGTTAGCACAAGCTATACAGCAAGGAATACCAGTCGCTGGAAATCAGCCGGATAACCGCTTGGCGAACTTCAAAGATTTTAAGGCTGTAGGACCGCCAGAATTCAAAGGTACGACTGACCCTATTGAAGCCCAAACTTGGGTCAAAGGAGATTGAGAAGGCATTCATAATAGCTAGGGTAGCTGAGGGGCAAAAGATCGCTTTTGCCACCTACATGATGAAGGGTGAGGCAAATTTTTGGTGGGAAGCGAATCAAGCTAGGGCAGGAGAAGGTGTAGTCACATGGAATAGATTTAAAACTTTATTTTTCAAAAATTATTTTTCACCTAGTATGCAGGCTAGGATGGAGGTGAAATTTTTAGAATTGAAGCAGGAAAACATGACGGTGTCAGAATATGCCGCAAAATTCAATGAGTTATCTAGGTTTGCCTCGTATCAAGTTGATACAGAATCTAGACAGGCAAGGAGGTTTGAGCTGAGATTAAAACCCTGGCTCTACAACAAGATGGCGGTGTTGCATATTCCTACATTTGCAGTACTCATGGAGAAGGCGATTATTGCTGAGGAGGGGAGTGAGGCTATGAGCCTCTACAACAATGAGAGAAAGAATAAGGGTAAGACCGAAGGAGATGGGAATGTAGGAATTAATAGTGGGAGCAGGAGTGGAGATGGAAATAGGAAGGTGAGTAGTTTTAGAAGTGTGCAGGTGAAGCACGAAGGTATGAAGAAACAGAATGTGTCGTGCAAGAATTGTGAAAAGAACCACTCAGGGGAGTGTCTGAAAGGAAAATTTATTTTCTACAATTGCAGGCAGGAGGGCCATATCTCTCCCAACTGCTTCAATCCTAGGATGAATATTGGATGTTTTATATACGGATCGACTGAGCACGGGGTGAAGGAATGTCCAAAAAGGATGGTAGAGGCAGGTAGTGTGAATACTGGCGCTAGAAGCGAAACTTTGGCAATCACCGGACCGACTTCATCGAACAAGCCAACGAAATCTACTACAAAGGTCTACAACATGACAGTCCAGGATACGGCATTAGCTGGCACTGGAACTCCAGGTATTATTTTTATAACTTTTATTTTCTTATATATATAATTTTCATATATATAGTAAATTATTTCTAAAGAAATTTTGAGGGAGAAATTTGAGTTCTTTTAGAAATCAAATTTTCGTTTAATCAGCAAGACAAGCTTTATGTGAATAGTTAAATATCAGTTCGATCAAATTATGATCGAGACCTACTGGCAAAGATTGTGTATGTTATGTACTCGTGTATGTATAGGTTTTAAAACGGTGATTCCGGGGACGGAATCTTTATAAGGGAGGGTGAATGTAACAACCCGATATTTTCTATCTAAATAAATAAGAAATTTTGCGTATAAATTTTTTTATTATTATTTTAAGGATGAGGATTTGTACAAGATAATGTGTATATGTATTTATGTGATAAATAAAAATATATTTATTACATGATTATTTACAAGTAAATTTATTTTAGAATAATTGATTATTAAAAAGTATATTTTTATAAAAAATTAATTTTATAGTGGAAATGTTTTTATTAATTATTTTCAATGAAAATATAATCATATATTATTTAAATAATATATGAAGTGATTTTTAGAATAATTATAATAATTATTTTATTATATGAATTTTAGTACAGATTATTAAGTTAATTATTTTACCTTAATTATTAAGGTTAAATACGAAGAATAAACCAGATATGGAATCCAAACCCTAATTTTGGATTATTGTCAAGGTATGAGAATAATAATATAATATTAATTATATTTTGATTTTTCAATTCTATGAATATGTACTGTATTTCCGTATTGATAATGGTTGGTCAATTACGGTGTATTATGACCAAACCCTAGTAATAATGTTAAACCCTAATTTGAGATTCAGATTAGAGTGCAAGATTGTTTTATAAGTGTATTACATAATTTATGTCGTGTATTAAATGTATTAATTAGTTAAACCCTAATTAAAATTCTAGAAATCCTAATATTTAGAAAACCCTAATAAAACCCTAATTTTTAGAAATGAGAAACCCTAATTTGAAATTCAAATTAGAGTTTAAGATTGTTGGTAATTGTGATAAAATGATTAATTAACAAGTATTAAAATTATAATTGTTAATTATAGAAACCCTAAATTATTAAACCCTAATTACTGAACTAGAATCCTAATTTAGTAATTAGAAACCCTAATTTTAATTTAGTAACCCTAATTACCAAAAGTATAAACTCTAATTGCTAAATTATCAAAGTTAATTATAATTAGAGATATTAAACCCTAATGTTCCTGTATAAAGTAATTAGAAAATTAATCATAATTATGAAACCCTAATTTCAAAATTTTAGAAACTATTTTTTATTTAATTTTATTATTTTTTACAAACCCTAATTGCTAAATCCTACTAGTGTTTTGTGCTAAACCTTAGGGTTAAACCCTAGGGGTTTGTATGATTACATGATTGCCCTTAAATTCCAAGCCAAAAGACCATTATACCCCTCATTGGATTATTTTTTATGTAAATAGCAAGGCTTGACAAGTGTGGGAGTTGTTAAGCTAATCTAACTACTCCATTGACTTAAAATCTCCAGCAAATCAAGCAATATCAGCCAATACATGCATCCAACATTATATATATAGATTGGACGAGAGAGAAAGTCATTTACTAACTTAAATTTTGTGTAACTGTGAAACTCCAGATTTTATGAAGAAAGAATTAATTTTCTTGAAATAATTTTTTTATATTATGGTGTGAATTTGACATAATGTTATAGTTGTGGGTAATATTTATAAATTTTGCAAAGTATGCAAGTTGTCATATTATATTCGATTGGTCGGGGAATATTCGTTTTAAATAGGAAATATTCGTACAATGGCACAGTCATTGATGGACCCCACAACAGAATTATTGTCGAATTAAGAAAACGACAAAAATATTTTATTAAAAATAACGGCGGAAGTTTTACCGTTGATACTGTTGAACTACTGGGTAGTAAAAGTACAGTAATACGCGTTGTTGCATAGTAGCACACGGTATTGATTATTGATATTTATGTGAGAAGTCACTAAGTTTTGTTCAATTATTGCTACAATAGTTGCTGCATAGTATCTCACATTATTTAATTTAATTATTGTTGATTTAGAAGTTTTTTTTTATTCACGTAATAAAATAGAAACATCTTTTTATATAAAACAAAATACTTTATTAAAGTTATTCTATAAATAGAATATATTATATTCTATTATGCATAGTATTTTGCATAGTAAAATCTTTTTATATAAAACAGAATACTTTATTAAAGTTATTCTATAAATAGAATATATTATATTTTATTATGCATAGTGTTCGCATAGTGCTCGCATAGTGTTTGCATAGTAAAAATCTTTTTATATAAATAGAATATATTATATTTTATTTAAAAGATTTTTCTTTAAATATGGACCGTCAGATTAAAGTAAATCAATCTGGACCGTTCATAGATTAGTTACTATGCAGTCCATTTTTCTATAAATAGAAGCTCATTCCTTCATTATTTTCTTACGAATTCGCTGAAACTCTAGAGAGAGAAACTATAGAGAGAGTTCTTCTTCTATAATCTTGAGCGTATTTCTTTAGAGTTTAAGAAAGTTTTGAGCGTAGTGCAAGTTTTTTTCGAGTATATCCTCGACCTACTAGTCGGAGTACTCTTCTTTCAAAGGTAGGGGGTATTATTTGTTGTACTCGTAAGGGATATCATTATTGTGTAGGAAATATTATTTGTTGTACTCGTAAGGGGTATTCTTTCTTTCTTATTCATGAAGAGAACTTCTGTTATTCCATTCTTTATTATTCTGTTCGAATAACCTGTATACGCGGACTACCCTATACTTGGTGACATTCTTCTATTATTCTGTCTTTATTATTCTGTCAGAATATCCTGTCTGTGCTATACGCCGGACCTGGTTCCATTTTTATTATTTCGTCTTTATTATTCTGTCGGAATATCATGTCTGTGCTATACGTCGGACCTGGTTCTATCATTTATTATTCCGCATTTATTATTATGTTGGAACATCCTGTCGATGTGAATTTCACATGACCTGGTTCCGTTATTATTATTCTGTTGGAATAACCGTCTATGCGAAGTACCGCATGCATGGTGATTTCTTTTGTTATTCCATTCTTTATTATACTTAGTTGGTTAAAGTTTTGACTTTTATACTCCATGAAATTAGTGGAATATTCTTGATATTTACGATTCATCCAGTATCTTTTCATGGAAATATTATTCTAAGCATTCTTGAATTTTACTGCACAAAGCAGTATCATGTTGACAATTTGGACGTTATTGGTTCTTGGACAAATTAATTCTTGAACTTGTTTTATTGAATTCTTATATCATTATCATCATCCTCATGTTTATGTTATGTTAAAAGTCCTCATTGGCCCGTAGTGCATGGATAATTCGTGGTCGTGATACTAAAGAATATCCTTGGCCTGTAGTGCAGGGATGATTTAATGATGTGGATTATTTATTGAGTTGAGTCTCAGCGATAAAAGTGATGAAAAACTTTTTAAATCATAAAAGATAGTAGATTTTATTCTCTACTTGACTCTTTTAATGGATTGCTTGTTCCGCTGCAGTTAAACTTGATGTCTATTGTATTTTATCAGTTTAACATTGTTGGAGGCTAATGATAATTTATTCTGCATTATCTTAGTCATAATATTTCTTACTGGGCTAGTTGAGTTCACCCTTTCTTTCACTGTTCTCTTCAGGAAATGAGAATATAGCTAGGACGAGTCGGGGAACGGAGTGATGGTCCAGAGGATAGCATTAATAGTCCTCACTATTCTGTGAAATAGTGTGTTAATAATTGTAATGAGGACTCCTTTTGAGTTTGTATAATCTCTAGTAGATAATATTTGTATTCAAACTCACAGTTTATGTTTTGTCGTATTGTACACGACAGTTGTATTAGTAAGTTGTATTTGAATTCTGTACCATGTATCTGGCGACCCAAGATGGGTGATGTATACCTAATTTTGGGGACTTCACAGTAACACTTAACCATCCTCTCTCTCAAGCCCTAAACTCCGAAATTATAAGCTAGATCAGTCAAGAACTGAGCCCCACTAATATATATAACAAACACTAGAAGCCAGAATCAGAGATTTCTCAAGAAGGTATAAACCCTAGCCATGATTTCTGTCCAATAATCTGTCGTTAGATGTTAATTTTTTTTGTGTTAAACATGTTATATAAGGTGTCTAAGCATGATCTGGGTTGCTATATGTTAGATCCATAACATCTAGAGACTCAGATTTGAAGATTTAAAGAATCTGGAAAAATTTTATTTTGTGGTCTGACATCAAATGTCAGAGGCTTTAAATCTCAGCCTGTTTATGATTTTTGTGTTTTGAAGGTTTATACTTGTAATATGTTATGTGGTCTAGGATCTAGAACTTGAATCGGGGTCGGATCGATCATTTATTGTTAGATATTCGTGGTCAAACCACGTTGACCGGCATTGATTGGGCATTTCTGGGTAACCCAGAAATTGCCTAGAAAGGGTCTGACATGATATTCGTGGATCTTGATCTTGCTGCTATTTGATGTTTTGTTCTTGTTGTTGTAATTCAATTGTAGTATGTTACCTAAACTTCAATGTCATGCTTTTATATCACTAAATAATCAAGTGGGTTGATCACAGTGGTCGGTCAAAGTAGATATAAGAATCATGAGAACCGTTTTTTGGGTAACCCAGAAAACGCATGTGCAATGTATTTGACAAGGTTTGACCGGTCCGGATCTGACGATTGTGTTACGTTTTTGTTGATTTTATGTGATATATCTCTTGTCCTATATAGTGTATATACACTGCAATCTTTAGATAGCACAATCATTACATGTACAACAAGTTGTGGAAGCCCAAATATGAGCAGTCGAACTGTTCTTCATTTCTGGGTAACCCAGAAAATGAAGAACAGCTCTGACAGCTTGTTCATGGGCCTAGATCTCGCTGGTAATGCGTGTTTTGATGATCTTTATTGTTGGATCGTGTAGTATAGTACTTGTACTACATGAGCTGACCATCAACATGTCCAGAAACAAATTTAGCATCGTTTAATCAATGGTCAAAGTAGTTATGTCGTGCACTGCTATGAATGTTCAAGAACAGCTCAAGAACATGAAGAACACCTATAGCGACAGTTTTGTCACTATAGGTGGTCTTTAGCGACAGATAGTAATTTATTTTCTGGAAATTAATTAAATTAATTACATAAATAGAAAAAAATAGTTTTTAATTATTAAAAATACAAAATAAATTATTAAAAATTATTTTAAATTCTGAAAATTAGTTTTTAATTATTTTAAGTATATTTCATAAAAATTTAATATTTTTGAAATATTATTAGTATTTAATTTATTTAATTATAATATTAAATAAATTAGAAAAAAAATGATTTTAATACTTGAAAATCATTTAAAATTATATTATAATATAATAAAATATTTTAAGTTATTTTTAATGACTTTTAATATTTTGTGATGAAATTAATTAATAAATTAATATTAATGGTAATTAAGTTATTTACTAAATAAATTAAATAAATTGATTAAAAATGATTTTATTATATTAAAAATCATTTTAAATAATAATGAGGTATTTAAAAATATTTTAAGTTATAAAATATAACTTTTAATATTTAAAGGTAAATTTTATTAATTAATTATTATTAATGATATTAAAGTTATTTAATAATAATTTAGTTCAAAAATGATGTTAATATTATAATAATCATTTTAAATAAAAATAAAGTGTTTAGAGATATTTTAAGTTATAAAATATAACTTTTAATATTTAAAGGATAATTTCATTAATAATTTAATATTAATAATTATTAATTTATTATTAATGATATTAAATTTATTTAATAATTATATTAAATAAATATTTTATAAATGGTTTTATTAATTTAAAAATCATTTAAAAGGGATATAAATGAACTAAAAATATTTTAAGTTATAATTAATGACTTTTAATATTTTGATAAATAGAACATTAATACTTTAATATTAATGTTAATTATTTAAGAAGGATTTTAAATGTTTTCAAAATCATTTAAGGGTAATATTAATACTTTAAAAGTATTTTAAGTTATTATAAATAACTTTAATATATTGGAAATGATTTTATTAATAGTTTAATATTAATTAAATATTAATGATAATATGATTGTTTAATACTTAAATCATTTAATAATGATTTCGATGTTTGAAAATTCATGATAAATTATAATAAATGTTTTAAAATTATATTAAGTCATTTAGAAATAGTATGACTGATATTAAGTTACAGAATAGAGTCTTAGACTCGATAATTATCCGATAAAGTTGTCAGTACACCGACATATTTCAGAAATTGATCTGGACTTAGATAATTTAATTAGATATGTGATTATTTGTAATTCATTGGTTGTTAAACATGGGTAATAATGTGATTAGGTTATGTGCTGACTGCGAAATGCAGTACTATGTGTTATAATATGTTTTTTTAATCGAGCGAATGATCTGATTAATGATAGGTCATGATATAAACGATAAAACTAAGTTGTGAACTGTAAGTAGCGCATCAGGCAAGTATCTTACCTTTGCATTTTCTTTATGCAATGGACATGAGTAAGAATGTTTCTAAACTATATTATTACTGTACAGATTATTAACCTTATATTATAAACGCCCATTGATTATCAACATGTTAGTATATGATAATTCAGATATATATTTTGTTCGTTAATTTCGATAAATGGTTATACAAGTGTCCCCACTTGGATAATCATTGTATTTAATCACATGTTGATATACCTTTTTTAATTACCCGTATACATATATGTTGAATTATAGATTATTGTTGAACAAGATAAAACCTTTGATTTGGAACCCAGACAAGTATGAACATCCCTACACGGGAAAACTTTTATGCACCCATGGCGGACAGAGTGAACGATACCCTCGTTCTTGCACGTAGTATTGATCAATGCAGGGCATAACGGGCTAATCACCCCCCGTGCCCGTAAGTTATGACGGTTTGCAGATGAATTTTAGTTTAACCTATTTGAAAATTTAAAACAATGTTCATAGTATGTCACCTAAACCCTATTTATAGTCAGTACGTAGTTTCAAAGATTTGGTATAGAATTGATATATTATTATCATTGGTACATATTACTTCACAACTATTGAAATTATTGTAGAAGGGTAGTATAAAAAAACATTTAAATTCTTTCAGCTTATATATATATATATATATATATATATATATATATATATATATATATATATATATATATAATTGCTATTACTTGTTGGGCACTCAAATGCTCATCCTTGCTTAATTTAAATATTTTCAGCTAAGTGTGAAGAACCAGAAAGCTCATGCAGAAATAAAGGAAAAGAAAAGCTAACCAAATAAGATTTGTGGTATTCTATGTAATAGTTAGAGACTATTAATTAAGACAATGATATATATATATTATCTATCATGATATGTAATGAATGTAATAAAGGTTACGTACTTGGGAGCTAGACTCTGATAATTATGTAAATTAAGTTTGAACTTTATATTATTGTTATTATTATTAGTATTATTCCGCTCATAGAAATGGTATCGTAAAGCACCGAGTTCGGGCATCAAGTACCCAGATTTAGGGGCTCTACAGCATATCTTTATCCTAAACACGAATCATGAATTCTATCTATGTAAAAATCACAAACACATGTTATCATGATTAGATCTAAATCTATACTTCTTTTCTCGAGTTCATATAGATTATCACGGTAATTGTTAGATAGGCAATTAAGCAATTAAGTCCAAATTACAATAGACAATCATCACAATAGAACATAATAATTGATAGTGAAGCATATTAAAATAAACTACACAATAAGGTCTATTGTAATCTCAAACAAAGAATTAGTTCATGATTATTGAATTAAAACTAAGAATCCACAATTGAATAATCATTAAAAGATAAAAATAAGAGTAGAGTAAAGAATAAATCTGTTGTCAGCAAATCTCCATCTTCCTCTAGCTCCTGCTCTTGATCTTTACTGGTCTCCAAATTGCTACAATCTCCCAATCCCATAAGAACTAGGGTTTTAATCTAATTTACTCTAATATAATTTAATGGAATCCTTCCAAAACTAGCCTATCTCTCCTCTCTTTTATGCCACTCATCATGTATTTATAGTTCTAATGATCACCCAAGCAAGTTAGGCAACTAAGAATCCTATTCTAGCTCAAATTGGACATCAAATAACTCAAATAAGCTATCTCCTCGCCGCCTAGCGCGCCCTGCGCTGTCCCCAAGTCATTCTGGGCGCGGCCCGCGCTGCAATGGCCGACTTTCTGGTGGACTAGTGCGCCCCGCGTTATGCATAGTTTATTTATAGCGCGGTCCGCGCTACGCTATTTTCTACTGCGACGTCCTTTGGTAAAACAGACATAACTTTTGATCCGCTAGGAGTTACAAGGCCTGCCACCTATCAAATCAAAGATATCGATGAGATCTACAACTTTTATGCTTTGAGGATTGACAGAATCCATCCGGATCAAGGCGGAAATCGATCTTGAAGTAGATGTTGTGTAAATGGCAAGTATGACAACTCTTAACTTTGATATTTGTTGATAAAAAGGTCATAACTCTCGCATCCGAACTCCAATTGGGATGATTCAAGATGTTCCGGAAAGCTAAGAAGAAGCTCTACAGCATAATCCAAGTTTCAAGCCAAGAACATACATCCAACTTGGTGTTAAAAGTCCTTCAATCTTCCCTCCTTTCATTTGATTGCATATTTTGGTCCAAAAGATGTCTGAATTGCTTTCCCTTGCTTCTTCATGCCAATGGTATGTCGTCGCCTACAAAATAACATAAAATGTATGAAAAGTAACTAAGAAACATGAGGTTAAGCAAATAATTCAAGTAATAGACACTGGATAAGTAGGTATAAAATCTACTTATTAGTTACACAATAAATTGAGATAATACAAATTTACCTTTAATTAGGTTGAGAAACCTAATTAACTTCACTAGCCAAAAAACACCCCAAACAATAAAGTTTTCAAGCTTTCAATTGAACAGAGATGATGACGGATACCCACGAACAACAAACTGTTATTCTCTCAATTTATTTTTTGGTATCTTCTTACTACCAAGCTTATCTCATGTATCAAATAAGACTCCCTCATAGCCTTATTTATAGTACTCTTCCTAATTGTCCATTCCTAATATGGATTAAAAATAATTTATTCTCCTAATTAAATTAGGGATCACATCTTCTTGTCTTGGTCACTGTTGGGATGTGATTATTTGAGTCTAGCCATGGTGCAGCCCAATCTATTTAATGGTCCAGATCTGGGTGATAGCCCATATGTATTTATTATGATAGTAGAAGAGTCTTTATTAAAATAGAATTGTATTTACTTATTTGGAGGGATAAGGAATCATTCTCCTAGTTGGATGCGGATGGAGATGACTTCTATATATACGGCTACAAGCTAGGGTTGAAAGGGAGAACAAAATAGAACAGAATATCAAAGGTCACAAGAGATACAACACATGAGTATGTCTGCTTATACATTTCTTCATCTCAAATGCAAGGTAGTTTGAAGGGATTATTAAGACTCTTAATCCTAATGGTGCTCATGCAGCTGAACGTGACTAAAGACTAAGGAATACATATTGCTTGCTTAAGGATTCTTGGTGACATAAACGTGATATGGTGATAAAGTTCAAACATGCATAGGAGTCATAGTTATTAAATACAACTTTATATATGCAGACAAGGATTAATTGTAGAGTTGTGATTATTAACTCTATATAAACATAAGTGTTGTACAATGTAATTAATACATGGGAAGAAATATTGAATTGATTGAACTCATTATATATAATTCAATACAACTTCGACTTTTCTTCAATTAATACATATTAGAGAGTATAACTATAAATAAATATTAGTTAATTCTAGATAATTAAAATTTTATCTTATTGTTACATTAGCATTTAGATAGAGTAAAGTTTGAATTATGAGATAATAATTATTCAAGTATTTGTATTACTTGAGAACTCTCCAAACTCATGTATGTATATTAGGATGGTATACTCTTATTTTATGGATAATAAAATAACAACAATAATCAGACTTGTTATGGTATCAATGCCACTGTGGCTAACATAACAGCCCTTTGATCCTTTTTTTCGTTCCGCAACACTATTTTCAAATCTTGGCGCAATTACACCAATCAGACCCAACACCTACAAATTAATTATCCATGCCCCCAATTCCAATTACTAATTCTCAAGCGGCACACAGTATTTTCAACAAACAAAAAATCATTATTTTCTTCAACCAAAAAATCATTGAATTTGTACAACGAGGCTTCATCGCTCGCCATCTTACGAAATTTCAGCTGCTAATCCTTCTATTGCCGCCGCTACTTACACAACCTTCTGCCGCGGTCAACAATCATACGACATGTCGTCCTTGTGGTTTTTTTCACAAAAAACTCCCATCTCTCATACCACATAGGTATAGAACATCAAATTGGCATCTTACAATGATAAAGGCTTTTAGCAAAGGTTTTTAACGTATTCATTTTCTGGAAGAACATGTAGAGACAAGTTAGAGGCTCTTTTAGTTTCCTAAGAGGATTGCTTATGGGGGAGTTTACGTTTTGGAAAGAGAGAACAAAAATGATTGTTTTGTTTTAGAAAGGTGTGGAGATTGTTCATGTAATGTAATTCTATAGTGTTTATATCCATATCTTTTGTATTTGACACTCGTGTAAATCTCTTTGTTTAATGAATTTTATTTGGTTGAATTAAAAAAAAAAGCTTCTCTTTAAAGGTTGAAAAAATAAAACATTGAAATAGTCCTATAAACCCTTCTAGCATGAGTGTTTTGTTTAAACAAGCACTAGTACAGCATGAACCAAACAAACATTAAATATGACGCCATCTTTTGTTATGGAAGTTTGCCAAAATTTACTCTATTAAATATCTTGCTACAACATGAACCAAACAAACATATTCATTCTTAGCATGGAAATAATTAATTAACCAGCATGGAACTGAACGAAAACTAATAAAAAAAGAGCAACAAAATCAACAATGTTTATGCATATCTTTTTCTTTAAGTCATTTTCAACTTAAAACTAATTGCATTGTCAATTCCAAGTTTACTAAAGAAGCAAATAGAAATATTAATGAACACAACTCAAACTGATCAAAGAGAAGGAGAATGAGCTAAAGAAATCACATATGAACTACTTTCTCTGTTCTTTAATATAAATCGCTTTAGACATGTGCACAAGAATTAAAGAAATAATTGAAAATAATTAACTATATTATGAATTGTCTATAATAACTTTCACATCACTTATCTCATAAATATGGATCAAAAAATTAAATAGAGTAATAAAAAACAATTTGAAAAAAAATAGTGATCAATTCTACTAAATAACCACAAACGACAAATAATTAGGAATAACAAAAAAATCTAAAACGACTTACATACAGGAATGGAGGGAGTATTGAATACAAAAAATAAAAGGGTTTTATTAATTGATCAAGCAGAAATATTCTACAAATTAATACATGAAATTCTTTTTCTTGTTGCTACCGAAAGCTTTCTTCAAGTGCTGAAATGCGCACTCATAAATAATATTTTTAACTTCTTCTGCTTCTCCGCTTTAGGTGGTGGTGGTGGTGTCTAGGTTTTTTATTATGTGGCTGCTTGCAGGACCTTCTTCAAGTGCTGAAATGCAAGCACTCTTCTTTCTTTTTTCCTCCTTCAAAGCTGCATCCACTGTCAAGAGACGTTTAAGTTACCCACGTCCCTCTCTACCCTCCCCTGCTTCCCGGCCAGGATTCTGCATAAAACATTTGAGAATCACAAAATGAGTTCTGTTGAGTACGTACTTTGCTTTATTACATGTTTATGCTTTTCTACACTTCTAGTTCAGTACCATGTTTTTATTCTCCGCTTTAAATGGTTCCTACTTTGTTTCGTTGACTTTATTTTTTGAATGTCAGGGATTGAATATGATAAACTTCAACAAAATCCTAGTTTAGTATGAATCTATTCATCGAACTTCTGCCAAGAGTAGTTTTGTTAAAGATTTTCCAGTTGAGAAACAATATATCTTTTGAGTAATAGAGATCATACTTTGGAGGCCAGTACAGAACACGGGTAAGGCAAGATAAGCTCACCTGCAATCAAGGGACAAACACAAGTGATTTCGAATTTCCACAGGAATTACAGCTGATTCTATTCATATTTCCCAATTATAAATTGGTAAATTTGGTATCCCCCAAAATTGTGCAGGATTTTATTTTACATATTAACCAATTGATGAGTGGTACTGGTTAAGTAATGAAAAATCAATGACCATTATAGAGTTCACCCAAAATAAAAATTCTTTTGAAAGAAATGAAAATGTTCACTTCCATCAGATAGTGAAATGTTAATTTCCATGGAAGATATCAAAAGTGGCAGGGTTTTGCACAAAAATAAAAATAAAAAGCAATATGATATCGTACCCAGATCCAAACCCAAATGGAGAAGGGATATTACATCCCAAAACCGTTATGAAATGTCATAAACAACGACCAAATAATTCCTGTTAATAAACAAAAAACGACAAGCATTTATTAGCACAAATAACCAAAAGGCACTCTCAGTAACCCTTTCTATAAATTTCCACAAAACCCTAATTTAAAATATGAAAAAAATATACATTTATGATAACTAATTGCTGGATTTTACCACATCCAGTGGGAAATCAAACTGCTATAAAGATGCTGGATTTTTGTCAGGAAATCAGAATCTGCCTAAATTGTGGAGAATAATGAACAGGTACTTTTTCCAAAATAACCTTTAAAAAGACATTTTTAATTACTGCAATTGTTTGAATTTTATCATAATAAAACAATTGCAACTGGTATAACCAAAAATGCCGAAATTTTGTAAGGAAATCGAAATCTACCTAAATTGAAAGCGTTATTTCTCAAATTAAACTACAAATAATCAGTTAATAAATCATTGAAGATGATACCTAACCTTATTGGGTGATCTGGTCTCATCGTCATCTTCTTCGCTAGTTTCGGCAACTGCACAACTCATTTCTCCTAAAATGACTCTTTGATTTACGATCAGTGGCAAGATCAGGATAGAGGAAATGTTAGGGTTTGGGTTAGCAGCGGCGAATATTTGGAATTGGGTTTGTGGAAAAGAGACTTAGAGATGACTTTTATATACGTCAAGAGCTTAATAGTCGATCTTACAGATTCGGCGCCTCCTAAGTTACTAGGGTTCTCCAAACTTTGGAGTTCCTTAAATCTTAATCGTCCATTTCAATCTAAAGGTTGAGATGAACCACATAGACATTGCTTTAATTAATTAGCTACGTGATAAAAGAATAACTTCCAACTCACCCTTATTTCTCTCTTCTTTCGTAATTGAGTACTTCTCCCGGCGACCGTCCTTTTCCAATCGGTTTTTAACAGGAAGCTTTACATAGTCTAGAATATGTTTATTTGCAAAAATTACTTGGTATAAGATTATTAATTTTAAATGGAGAATTATTAAATTTATAATATTTTTTTATTATTTTTACAATAAAAGTATCGTCCTTTTCCAATCGATTTTTAACAGGAAGCTTTACATAATCAAGGTTATGTTTATTTGTAAAAATTACACTTGGTATAAGATTATTAATTTTAAATGGAGAATTGTTAAATTCACAACACTTTTTGTTATTTTTACAACAAAAGTGCCGTTGTAGATGTATAGCAACGGTAAAAATCGTCGCTATAGAATCTATAGTAACACTTATTGTGGAAATAATATTTTTTGTTATGGATTTAACAATTTTCTTTCAAATGTCTTGTTTATTTTTAAATTTGAGCTTAGAACTATTAATCATAAAATTATAAAATAGCTTAAGATGTAAGATTATTTAATATTATATTCTACTTGGTATCCATACCATTTGGGATTAAAAATTGTTAGACAAAATTAACTTCAACCTTTTTTTAAATGACCATAATATCCTGCAATTTCTGTTATTATTACTAGCAACTTAAAACTTACTAGTACAAATACTAAATATTATTATTTTTTTTCAGGAGAAGGGGGGAGGGGTTCGTGGAGGGCAAGGTGGGGGTGCGGTGTATATACAATCATTGAATATTATTTTTTGAGAAGGGTGGATTTGACGCCTTCAAAATAGGTCCAATCCATCCAACCTATTCTGAGTCGCCAAATACATGGTACAAAAAATAACTACAACTTTATTACTACAATTGTCGTGCAAAATACAATGACACATATGTTGTGAGTCTTGATACAAATATATACCAAATGTGACTCTGAACACCAACTTGTGTCAGCATCTCACAATGACACCTCACATAAAGGTACAGTCAAAAATTATTTCAAAAATTAAAATATTTAGGAAGTGCTTAAGAAAATCTTCATACATGGGAGGCCATGTGTGAGACCCCAAATTTTATGAATAAAGATTTAAATTTCTCGAAATATTTTTTTAATATTATGGTGTGAATTTGAGATAATGTTATACTTGTGAGTAATATTTATAAATTTTGAAAAGTATGCAAGTTGTTGTATAATATTCGATTAGTTGGGGGATATTCTTTTTGTCGAAGAATATCCGTACGGCGGTACAATCATTGGTGGATCCCACAACGAAATTATTGTCGGATTGAGAAAATGACAAAAATATTTTTATTAAAATAACGGCGGAAGTTTTACCGTTAAAACTGTTGAACTACTCGGTAGTAAAAGTACGGTAATATGCGTGGTTGCATAGTAGCACACTGTATTGATTATTGATGTTTACGTAAGAAGTCGCTCAGTTATACACAATTATTGCTACAGTAATTGCTGCATCATATCTCTCATATTATTGATTCAATTATTATCACAGTATCATCTGTATAATATGTTGTATTATTAAATCAATAATTGAGATGACAAAGTTATTCATGTTATTATTTGTAATATTGACAATGTCTAGAAATTCTGTCAAGAAGAGAATTGGTCACCTAATTGCGCGCTAATAAGGAGAAATCCTTATCAGAAAGCCCTGGTTGTTAAATATTGTGAGTTATAATATTAATAATGAATAAGTTCGTGTTAATTAAAGATGAAATTGATAGTTCCATTGTGTTGGGATTATTAGTGTTAGTGAAAATCGACATTTATTTCGATAATAATTGATGTCTGGAGGTTATATTGACCAATCGGGTAATTAATCGGATAAATAAGCAATTAATTGCTATTATTTCACATGCTTATAACTATATGTTCACATGTGTGTACTATTGATTCACATGATTTACTATTAGGGGAGTTGGTGTAAGATTGATAATACTTGCATGACTAAGTTAAAAATGGAGGTATAGACGGGTGTACTATAATGTAATTCGTATATTCTATTATACTCGTATGAGACATCATTTCTTTTGTACTGGTCATGTAATATCATTTTCTTTGGTATTTTTCTTTTACGAGTTACTATTCACGGGTTACTATTCACCCGATTACTATTAACTCTAGTATTGTTCACTCAGGTATTTGAGACACTTTTCGTGTCGAAGTACAATTCACGGGTTACTATTCACCTGATTACTATTTACTCTAGTATTATTCACTCGGGTATTTGGGACACTTTTTGTGTCGGGGTACTATTCACAGGGAACTATTCACCCGAAAAATATATTTTTTTTCGGTCCAAATCATTTTTGAGTACAATATTATTCCATGAGAAGATGTGATAATTTTTCAGACATTTGGTTGAAATTATAATAGTAAATCAATATGGATCGTTGGTTTAAAGTTTTAATAGTAACTTGTCCTTTCAGTTTTCCAAGAGTTATTTGTCCCTTCAGTTTTCCAAGAGTTATTTGTCCCTTCAGTATTTCAAGAGTTATTTGTCCCTTCGATTTTCCAAGAGTTATTTGTCTCTTCGGTGTTCCAAGAGTTAATTGCCCCTTCGCAAATAGTAGTTATCTCTTCAATATTACCAGGAGTCATTTTGACCATTCGTTAATACCAAGAGCTACTTTCAGTTCTTCTATAAATAGAAGCTCATTCCTTCATTATTTCTTACGAATTCATTGAAACTCTAGAGAGAGAAACTATAGAGAGAAAGAAGAAAAGTATTCTGCTACTTCACTACTCCAGTATTCAGTTTTTCTAAGGTAAGAGATATTATTTGGTGTACTCGTAAGGGGTATTATTTCTTTTGTATTCATGAAGAGAACTTCTGTTATTCCATTCTTTATTATTCTGTTGGAATAACCTGTATACGCGGTCTACCCTATACTTGGTGAAATTCTTCTATTATTCCATTCTTTATTATTATGTTGGAATAACCTGTCTATGCGAAGTACCGCATACATGGTGAAATTCTTCTGTTATTCCATTCTTTATTATTCTGTTGGAACATCTTGTCGGTGCGTTTACGCATGACCTGGTTCCATTATTTATTATTCTGTTGGAATATCCTGTCGGTGCGTTTATGCATGACCTGATTCTGTTATTTATTATTCTGTTAGAATATCCTGTCGGTGCGTTTACACATGACCTGGTTCCATTATTTATTATTCTGTCGGAATAACCCATCTGTGCGGTTTATCGCATGCATGGTGAATTCTTCTGGTATTCCATTCTTTATTATTCTGTTGGAATAACTTGTCTATGTGGATTGTCACATGCATGGTGAATGACCATTCGTATTCATTTCTTATTAAATTGTGTAAATGAGCTGTCTACGTGGATTACCGCATGCCGGGTGAAAATCCATTGCAGTTTCATATATTTTATGATACTCTTTTGGTTAAAGTTTTGGCTTCTATACTCCATGAAATTAGTGGAATATCCTTGATATTTGCGCTTTATCCAGTATCTTTTCATGGAAATATTCTTCTGAGCAATCTTGAATTTTTACTCCACAAAGTAGTATCATGTTGACAATTTGAACGTTATTGTTCCTGGATAGATTAATTCTTGAACTTATTTTATTAAATTATTATGTCATTGTCATCATCCTCATGTTTATATTATGTTGAAAGTCATCTGTGGCCTGTAGTGCATAGGTGGACTTGGTATGATTATGACCAGGGATTATTTGGTATAATCATGTCCATAATTTTACAAATGATGTGAAAAAAATCCTCATTGGCCCGTACTGCATTGATAGACAATTTTTGGTATGATTATGGTTATGGATTCTCTTCGGCCAATGGTGCAAAAATAAATTATTTTATAGCATGATCAGGACCGTTGATGAAAACACGATTATCTTTGGCCCGTAGTGCATGAATAATTCGTGGTCGTGATACTAAAGAATATCTTTGGCCTGTTGTGAAGGGATGATTTAATGATGTGAATTATTTATTAAGCTGAGTCTCAGCGATAAAAGTGATGAAAAACTTTTTAAAACATAGAAGATAATAGTTTTTTATTCTCTACTTGACTCTTTTAATGAATTGCTTGTTCCGTTGCAATTAAACTTGATGGTTGTTATATTGTATCAATTTAACAGTGTTGAAGGCTAACGATAATTTATTTTGCATTACCTTAGTCAAAATATTTCTTACTGGACTAATTGAGCTCACCCTTTTTGCTTTTATTGTTCTCTTCAGGAAATGAGAACGTAGCAGGGACTAGTCGGAGAACGAAGTGACGACTCAGATGATAGTATTAGTAGTCCTCACTATTCTATAAAATAGTGTTATTATAAATATAATAAGATTGAATTTGAGTGTGGATATTGTCTAGATGACAATATTCGTGTTATAACTCTCAGATTATGTTTTGTTGTATTTTGAGTTTGAATACTGTCTAGAAGACAATATTTGTATTAAAACTCACAGCTCATGTTGTATAATTAAGTTTGTATTTGAATTCTATACTATGTATTTGGCGACTCAAGATGGGTGATGTATACCTATTTTGGGGGTGTCACAGTTGGTATCAAAGCTTAGGGATATGATCCCTGGCTGAGATGTGAGATAAGAACTAGGAGGGGAGAGACGGGAAATTTCTTCGCTAGTATGACCTACATAAGTTTATTTGGTGTTTATTTGGTCGGTCAGAGTATAGGTGTGAGACCCCAGATTTTATGAATAAATGTTTAATTTTCTTGAAATAATTTTTTATTTTTTTATATTATGGAGTGAATTTGATATAATGTTATAGTTGTGGGTAATATTTATAAATTTAGCAAAGTACGCATGTAATAACCCCGAACCCGGGCCCCGAATCGCCTCGGATCCTGTTCACTATTTCTTTCACTATTTGCGGAAGATATAAACATAAGTTGTTTATACAATACATTACACACTATTACCCAAGGTCGAGTAACCTTAACTTATACACAATTTATAAACTATCTATTACACAACAATATTTTTTACAATATATTATTACAAACTAATCGCACATATTATCCCAAGATGAGCTTGGCATTTTCTTTTTCCTGTATACGAACGCATTTGATTTACCTGCAATGTTTTATCATGATATAGCAAGGGTGAGCATGAAAGTTGCCCGACAAGTTTAAATACAATAATTTAACGATATATCATAATTGAAGAGTATGAATAAAGGCTTGCTATAATTCATCAATATAATTGAGAACTAGCACGAACAAATTTTTGACTGAACAAGTATTATATATGAACGAACATTTCTGAACCAACTGGTAATGAAGGTGATCAGCCTTTCATACCTGACTTATACATGCAATATGTACAGAATACAATTTTCGTGGCAATCAGTAATAATTAACCATCAGCTTGAATAAAACTACTCTTATTAGAGTTAAGTACAAGAAAACTTGCCTGAACCGTTGATTACCGCAACGAAATATTTAACGCTTTACCCGAAGACCTAATATTAATATATAGATATCCAATAATTAGAATAATATCATCACAGTAATATACTGCTATATTTATACACAGAATAACCTAAGCACATTACCACATAAGCCTTTCAGACTATAACACACATAAGACTAAGTATCAAGTCAAACTATTGCAGTCTGAGTTGAAACCGACACAATTCTATCACCCCGACGGTCTAGTCGGACTAATATCGAGTTTAAGTTCAATTAAACTCTGTCTAACCACTTAACCATTATCACAGATAATTTCTAATCAGACCAAACATTTTTTCTAAGCTTGTAATAATTTTCGGATAATTATTACCATTTATCGACATTTTTCAATCCTTAAAACCGTATTCAAATGAATTAAATACCACAATTCTTTTATCATTAATATTTATTTATTATTAAATATTAATGAATACATGTCATAATATTATAATATAATTATAATATTTAAAAATATTTTTAATACCTTAGTACTGTATTTAAATGAATTAAATACCACATAATACCTTAATCATTAATATTTATTTAATATAAAATATTAATGAAAATTATTACATAATATTATAATATAATTATAATATCACAAAGTATTTTTAATACTTTAAAATCATTTTTATATGATTTTCCAACACTTAAATCCATTATCCGATAATTAATATTAATATTAAAATATTAATATTTTTATGCCAAAATATCAAAAGTTATATTTTATAACTTAAAATATTTTTATAACACTTAAATCATTTTTATATGATTTAAAAAGCATTAAATCCATTTTTCCTTAATTTATTTAATATATCTATTAAATAAACTAATTATCATTAATATTGATTAATTAATGAATTTCATCACAAAATATTAAAAGTCATCAAAAATAACTTAAAATATTTTCTTATACCATAATATTATTTTTCATGATTTTTCATGAATTAAAAACTATTTTTAAATAATTTATTTAATATTATAATTAAATAAATAAATACCATTTATATTCCAAAAATATTAAATATTTTCAAAATATAATTAAAATAGTTAAAAATTATTTTTCAGACATTAAAATAATTTTTCATAATTTATTATGTATTTTTAATAATTAAAAACCATTTTTTTCTAATTTAAATTAATTTTCAGGAATTTATTTAAATAAACCGTCGCTAAAGGCCTATAGCGACACTTTCTGTCGCTATAGGTGTTCTTGAGTGTTCTTGACAGATTTCGGGTTGCTTGGTTTGACCGGAATTTAAATTGTGTTCTGATCGATTTCTGGGTCTTCTAAAGTGCTAATATTGTAGAATAAATGTAATACTACAATTATGAACAAGTTTTATAACCATAACATCACTAACCGGCAAGATCTAAGCCTGCAAACTTTCTGACAACGTGTTCTTCATTTTCTGGGTTTTCCAGAAAATGAAGAACTGTCGAGGTTAATATCTTTCGATCCTTATATCTTGAGTTCTGAGTTTAGTTTGGGTGATCTGTAAGTTCTATCGTGTAGTCCATATGTCAAGGTACAACAACCGATCATCAGATCAACTTAACAACAACAGATCTAAGCTATTAAGTCCGGTCAAACTACATGTCAGGAGCTGTTCTTCACGATTTCTGGGTTTTCCAGATTTCGTCAAGAACAGTTGGTCAAGGGTACTTTGACCACAATTTCCAGCCATTTCAGTTACGATCTAGGTGATCTAAAGGCTTTAATGTGTAGTCTACATACCAGACTACAACTAATCAACAACAAATTGGCCAAATAATCAAAGTACAGCCATATCAAAAGCTTCAAAAAGCTTGTCAGGCGTTATCGGTTTCTGGGTTTTGCCCAGAATTTCATAAAACGTGAATGGTCAACGGGTTTTGACTGCTCATATCTTTCGATCTAAACATGATATAACACTGATTCAAGTTGGAAATGAAAGATCTCATGACCTAGAATAGATCTCTAACATAAAACACACATAATACATAACAAACATGAATCTAAAAGCTCTGACATTTGACTGTCAGACACTTTTTCCAACATTTTCCAGATTTCTATAAACATTAAATCCGAGCCTCTAGGTGTTATGGATCCATGATCCAACAACCCAGATCTCTAATTAACACCTTATTACACAAATTTGAACAATCAATTACAACAAACAACATAAAATCAAGGATTTTAAAAATTTAGGGTTTATACCACTTTTAAGCTTTGATCCATGATTCTGATCCTTTGATCTGTTTCTGATACACGTGGGGCTTGAATTTAGACTGAGTTATCATTGAAATTTCGTGGGTTTGGAGAGGATGGGAGTTGGTGAGAGCAAATAATGAAATTGGCCATATTTTGTACATTTTCTCTCTCTAAATCCTTTATATAATTTGCTTGATTCATTGTATTTGGCTTGCTTGTATGGCTGAGTTGCTGAGATTACTGAGATTTGTCAAAGGCTATCTAGGGCTAGGGCTATGGTTGTTGAACAACCATGATCTTGGCAAGATTTCCAAGCTTCTTTAATTAATAAACAAAAGGGACATTTTTGCCATTTCCATTTTATTTCTAGAATTTTCCAAATGATAAAACCCCTAGGGTTTAGGGTTTGGAGCATTTAGGGTTTAGGTTTTAACCCCTAACTTTGTAATTTAATTTCTACAATTTCTGAATTTCGGTTATAAAAATAAACATTTTTAAATTATAATTAGTATTTACTAATTATATTAAAATTCCTTAATCATACTTCAATCTTGTTAATTAGGATTAATAATTCCTAATTAAAATTGCTAATTACGCAATTAGGATCAACATCACGGATTAGGGTTCAAAACCACATTTTAGGGTTTTAAATAGAAAAACTAAATTTTCTCATTTATAATTTAAAGCTCGTAATTAGATTAAGGTTTTCTAATTACTCATAAATTAAAATAATTAGGATTAGGGTTTCCTAATTAGCATTGCTAATTTTAGCAATTAAATCCAATTGAACTTTAGGGTTTCTGACGGAACAATTAGGGTTCCATAAATAAAAAATTAGGGTTTGTAAATTAATTAACATTTACCCTAATTAATACTTAATTAATAGCACTAAAGCAATAAAATTATCCGTTATATACCCAAATTAGGGTTTCATTTTAACAGAATCTGAAACTAGGGTTTTCAGATCTGGCATTAAGGTTTTAAATTTGGAATTAGGGTTTTGTAATCAATTGATAAGATTAACCCTAATTAATCTTTTAATTATTTACTCTTATGCCATTAAGTTCCCGATTTAGGGTTTCATGCACCGAATTAGGGTTTCGAATTCCCGGAACTGAAACTAGGGTTTACAGAACCGATTTCTAGGGTTTCTTATTAATCGTTAGGGTTTTCTAACCGAACATTCTCGTTCTTAATATATTCTTAGGGTTTGTCACAGATATAGTTTATCTGGTCAACCCTTGACCCTTAACCACATTCTGTACACAGAACATAACCATATTCACAGATCTTAATCACATAAACAATTAATCCTGAATAATTCACCTATTTCCTTTACAGAATTTTGAAATCCTCAAAATCCAATCCCAATAACATTAAACGCATACACTTATTTTCGGTCTAGATCTAATATTTGACCCTAAATCAATCATTTAAGATTTTACTAAATTGCCCAAATTTTCGGGTTGTCACATTCACCCTTCCTTATAAGAATTTCGTCCCCGAAATTCACCTTACACCTTACACCGTGCACCTTACACCATTCACACATAAATCATTCACCTTTCACACATATACCATTCACACACATTATTACATGCTACCCAATACACCTCTCACAAGGGTAAAGATTTTTAAAACTGTGCTGAGGAATCGTATAGACTGGTTGTTTTTCATTTTTGAAAAGGTTTTATGGAAATTCATCCGCAAACCGCCATTACTTACGGACACAAAGGGTGATCAGCCCGATATGCCCTGTACTGATCAGGTACTGTTGGTCGGAACAATTTGTTCCTCTTATCCGCCTTAGGCGCACAAAATTCCTTACCTCAGTCTTACTTGATTCCGCAACAAAATAATTTTGGTTCGGAAAATTTCTTTCAATAAACACTTGGAGTTTTTTGAAAACATTTTCGAGAATGACGTCATGATGCCGCACTGTATTTAACAGTCCGTTGAGAATTTCGTCATTTTGTGATTTTATCATGCTACATCATACCATAGTGGAATAGTGACTTTAAGTCAAATTCACACTAAGTAATACTGCATTGATGACTCCATCATTTTTATCATCTCTGTACCAGGTCACATGGTACATAAGTGATAATTAAAAATAATTTTTATTTTAAAAGGCACATAGTGCGTATTTAGCTGATGTCAAAATTTTGAAATCTAGCATAGATAGAGGTTTAGGAAAACCTAATTCTCCACTAATGATCATTTGCTTAAACATTCTATCTGTTCCTATTATCCTCAATACTCCATTCACACACAACTATACCCTATTCATAAAGCCACACTTATGAGTTCATAACCTGACCACAATTATATGAGTTTACGAACTTACCCTAGTCTGACCTTTGGCGTCCGTTCGTTGAGGGGCTCATAAACATTTCATATAACTATGCGTCAAGAATATCACATAAGTATGAGTTCTAAGAACTCGTACTTAATCCTATATTCTCTACCTATGACCTATTTATCTATATATAATAACTAGCGTAACACAACATTTCAACTATTACCAATGCCACCAACTAAGTAGTACAAGGAATCATACAACTCAGTTGCTAACACGAGTCCTCATTGAAATCCCCACCTAATCTTAACCCCATTTTTCATACGAATTTAATTTGTATTCATTATCCATAACTCATTTATGAGTTTTCATAGTACCATTTCATAGTACAACATAGACACAGCATCTTGCTGTAAACTTTTCAATCAGTAGATTGTTTCATTTCCCATATCATAACCTTTATCAGATCACGGGGTGATCTTATCGTATATATTACGATTCAATTCTATGACTTGATCGTTTTGTTTTACGTTCTCCTATTCCTGAACTTTTAGTCTTTTAGACTCGATCTATTCAACATTACTGTTCAACTTTATTATCAGAGTTAGGGAACTCTGTATCTTTGCAACTTACCGAGATTCATCTTTGAATCTTACCGACCAACTAACTCTATGTGAGTTAGTCTTACCCTAATCACTGCGGTTATTGGTCTCAGGTATTCCTACCTAAGCTTCATAACCAACAGCTTTGATACCAACTGTAATAACCCGAACCCGGGCCCCGAATCACCTCGGATCCGGTTCACTATTTCTTTCACTATTTGCGGAAGATATAAACATAAGTTGTTTATACAATACATTACACACTATTACCCAAGGTCGAGTAACCTTAACTTATACACAATTTATAAACTATCTATTACACAACAATATTTTTTACAATATATTATTACAAACTAATCGCACATATTATCCCAAGATGAGCTTGGCATTTCCTTTTTCCTGTATACGAACACATTTGATTTACCTGCAATGTTTTATCATGATATAGCAAGGGTGAGCATGAAAGTTGCCCAGCAAGTTTAAATACAACAATTTAACGATATATCATGATTGAAGAGTATGAATAAAGGCTTGCTATAATTCATCAATATAATTGAGAACTAGCACGAACAAATTTTTGACTGAACAAGTATTATATATGAACGAACATTTCTGAACCAACTGGTAATGAAGGTGATCAGCCTTTCATACCTGACTTATACATGCAATATGTACAGAATACAATTTTCGTGGCAATCAGTAATGATTAACAATCAGCTTGAATAAAACTACTCTTATTAGAGTTAAGTACAAGAAAACTTGCCTGAACCGTTGATTACCGCAACGAAATATTTAACGCTTTACCCGAAGACCTAATATTAATATATAGATCTCCAATAATTAGAATAATATCATCATAGTAATATACTGCTATATTTATACACAGAATAACCTAAGCACATTATCACATAAGCCTATTAGACTATAACACACATAAGACTAAGTATCAAGTCAAACTATTGCAGTCTGAGTTGAAACCGACACAATTCTATCACCCCGACGGTCTAGTCGGACTAATATCGAGTTTAAGTTCAATTAAACTCTGTCTAACCACTTAACCATTATCACAGATAATTTCTAATCAGACCAAACATTTTTTCTAAGCTTGTAATAATTTTCGGATAATTATTACCATTTATCGACATTTTTCAATCCTTAAAACCGTATTTAAATGAATTAAATATCACAATTCTTTTATCATTAATATTTATTTATTATTAAATATTAATGAATACATTTCATAATATTATAATATAATTATAATATTTAAAAATATTTTTAATACCTTAGTACCGTATTTAAATGAATTAAATACCACATAATACCTTAATCATTAATATTTATTTAATATAAAATATTAATGAAAATCATTACATAATATTATAATATAATTATAATATCACAAAGTATTTTTAATACTTTAAAATCATTTTTATATGATTTTCCAACACTTAAATCCATTATCCGATAATTAATATTAATATTAAAATATTAATATTTTTATGCCAAAATATCAAAAGTTATATTTTATAACTTAAAATATTTTTATAACACTTAAATCATTTTAATATGATTTATAAAGCATTAAATCCATTTTTCCTTAATTTATTTAATATATCTATTAAATAAACTAATTATCATTAATATTGATTAATTAATGAATTTCATCACAAAATATTAAAAGTCATCAAAAATAACTTAAAATATTTTCTTATACCATAATATTATTTTTTATGATTTTTCATGAATTAAAAACTATTTTTAAATTATTTATTTAATATTATAATTAAATAAATAAATACCATTTATATTCCAAAAATATTAAATATTTTCAAAATATACTTAAAATAGTTAAAAACTATTTTTCAGACATTAAAATAATTTTTCATAATTTATTATGTATTTTTAATAATTAAAAACCATTTTTTTCTAATTTAAATTAATTTTCTGGAATTTATTTAAATAAACCGTCGCTAAAGGCCTATAGCGACACTTTCTGTCGCTATAGGTGTTCTTGAGTGTTCTTGACAGATTTCGGGTTGCTTGGTTTGACCGGAATTTAAATTGTGTTCTGATCGATTTCTGGGTCTTCTAAAGTGCTAATATTGTAGAATAAATGTAATACTACAATTATGAACAAGTTTTATAACCATAACATCACTAACCGGCAAGATCTAAGCCTGCAAACTTTCTGACAACGTGTTCTTCATTTTCTGGGTTTTCCAGAAAATGAAGAACATTCGAGGTTAATATCTTTCGATCCTTATATCTTGAGTTCTGAGTTTAGTTTGGGTGATCTGTAAGTTCTATCGTGTAGTCCATATGTCAAGGTACAACAACCGATCATCAGATCAACTTAACAACAACAGATCTAAGCTATTAAGTCCGGTCAAACTACATGTCAGGAGCTGTTCTTCACGATTTCTGGGTTTTCCAGATTTCGTCAAGAACAGTTGGTCAAGGGTACTTTGACCACAATTTCCAGCCATTTCAGTTACGATCTAGGTGATCTAAAGGCTTTAATGTGTAGTCTACATACCAGACTACAACTAATCAACAACAAATTGGCCAAGTAATCAAAGTACAGCCATATCAAAAGCTTCAAAAAGCTTGTCAGGCGCTATCGGTTTCTGGGTTTTGCCCAGAATTTCATAAAACGTGAATGGTCAACGGGTTTTGACTGCTCATATCTTTCGATCTAAACATGATATAACACTGATTCAAGTTGGAAATGAAAGATCTCATGACCTAGAATAGATCTATAACATAAAACACACATAATACATAACATACACGAATCTAGAAGCTCTGACATTTGACTGTCAGACACTTTTTCCAACATTTTTCAGATTTCTATAAACATTAAATCTGAGCCTCTAGGTGTTATGGATCAATGATCCAACAACCCAGATCTCTAATTAACACCTTATTACACAAATTTGAACAATCAATTACAACAAACAACATAAGATTAAGGATTTTAAAAATTTAGGGTTTATACCACTTTTAAGCTTTGATCCATGATTCTGATCCTTTGATCTGTTTCTGATACACGTGGGGCTTGAATTTAGACTGAGTTATCATTGAAATTTCGTGGGTTTGGAGAGGATGGGAGTTGGTGAGAGCAAATAATGAAATTGGCCATATTTTGTACATTTTCTCTCTCTAAATCCTTTATATAATTTGCTTGATTCATTGTATTTGGCTTGCTTGTATGGCTGAGTTGCTGAGATTGCTGTGATTTGTCAAAGACTATCTAGGGCTAGGGCTAGGGTTGTTGAACAACCATGATCTTGGCAAGATTTCCAAGCTTCTTTAATTAATAAACAAAAGGGACATTTTTGTCATTTCCATTTTATTTCTAGAATTTTCCAAATGATAAAACCCTTAGGGTTTAGCGTTTGGAGCATTTAGGGTTTAGGTTTTAACCCATAACTTTGTAATTTAATTTCTACAATTTCTGAATTTCGGTTATAAAAATTAACATTTTTAAATTATAATTAGTATTTACTAATTATATTAAAATTCCTTAATCATACTTAAATCTTCTTAATTAGGATTAATAATTCCTAAATTAAAATTGCTAATTACGCAATTAGGATCAACATCACGGATTAGGGTTCAAAACCACATTTTAGGGTTTTAAATAGAAAAACTAAATTTTCTCATTTATAATTTAAAGCTCGTAATTAGATTAAGGTTTTCTAATTACTCGTAAATTAAAATAATTAGGATTAAGGTTTCCTAATTAGCATTGCTAATTTTAGCAATTAAATCCAATTGAACTTTAGGGTTTCTGACGGAACAATTAGGGTTCCATAAATAAAAAATTAGGGTTTGTAAATTAATTAACATTTACCCTAATTAATACTTAATTAATAGCACTAAAGCAATAAAATTCTCCGTTATATACCCAAATTAGGGTTTCATTTTAACAGACACCAGTACAAAGTACCTAATAGACAACGCTTAATAGACAACGTTTTTTATAAAAACGTTGTGGTTTTTTTTTTTACAACGTTTTTAGAAAAAACGTTATAGATATATATACAAAAACGTTATCTATTTAAAAGAGCATTTTTTTGATTTTAACTAGATAACGTTTTTAATTAAAAACGTTGTCTATTAGAAAAACACGGAGCTAAAAAAAAAGACGCGGAAATGAAACACTTAGCAAAAAAAGACACGGAGCAAACCCATTTCAGCAGATCTCTACCAACTATTCTTCTTCGAAATCCCTAAACCAGATTCAGATCTTCTTCGTCAAAAACCCACTTCTCGCAAGCTGCCTCACCGGAAGGTGAGGAAACTCGGCCTTCCGCATACGTCTCTCCTGCTGCTCTGCTCCTTAACCATCTCAGCACCACCATCGTTGTTAGCAAAAGACAATAAGGTCTGAATCTAGAGACCAAATTTCTCTCCTCTCCTAATTTCTCTGCCCTAACACAAACAGACCTAAATGGGAGATCCGGCAACCTTTGACGGAAGGTTGGGAGCCGTACGATTGTCGTTCGAGAAGGCTGTGGTGGAATTGGGCTTAGATCCGGCAACCTTTGACGGAAAAGACTGGGGCACAACCGATATCTTTCGCGATTTTCTTTTCGATAATGGTGGTCTCTCTCAGGTCTCCTCATATTATATATTCTCCCTATGCTTGTATCCATTTTATTCTATTGGCTTCATTGATTAGAGTTTTAATTGGTGAGAGAAGCCTAGGGTTCATGTTTGTTATCTTTATTATAGAAAAAAATTGTATTAATCTAGTATAACTGAAGTAGTGACACCGACTGGTATTAACATCATGAAGTTGATTAATTTTTTCTTTTGGAAATCCAATATATTTAATTTACTATTGCATATTTTGAGTTTTAAAGTTATTGCATTTAGGTTAGACCGAGGAAAAGACTTTAGTTTTGATATTTTGTTGGGGAAGAAGGTGAGTTATGCAATTAAACACTTCCATCATTCCTTGGAAAACTGTCAAACCAATGATATATCCTTAGTTTTAATTTGCATAAATAAAATGAAGCCATTGTATTTTTTGATGACTAATCTGACTACTGTGTGATATTTAAAGTATCGTTATTGGATTATGATATGTTAGGTACCAATGCTTGATCCTGTAACTATTCAATGTCTTCAACCCAATACGCTGGTTCGATATCAAGGGATGATACAAGACATGCTTGCAGATAAGGAACAGATAAGGATCAGTGGTTCCGGATCTTCTCTATTTGAAGAACTTGGACTCTATTACATTGGTCCTGTCGATGGTCACAACATAGATGATCTTATAGCCATTGTGAAAGAGGTTAAGAGTACTAATACAACTGGCCCTGTCCTTATTCATGTTATCACTGAGAAAGGCAGAGGATACCCCTATGCTGAAAAGGCTGCAGACAAATACCATGGTAGATACATAATTCATATCAAATATATTATTGGCTACATTTGATTTCATTCATACATACATTCAAGAATATAATTTGAAATTTGTAACCAAATTCTTATTTGAGATGTTATAGGAACAAAGTTTAGTCATTATAATGCCAAGGACAAGGTTATATCTTATTCGAATGTTAAGATGGAGACCATTAATTTACATTGGCTTTGTCTTTGTAGGAGTAGTAAAGTTTGATCCAGCAACTGGAAAGCAATTCAAAGCCAGTGCTAAAACTCAGTCTTACACAACGTACTTTGCAGAGGCTTTGATTGCAGAAGCAGAGAGAGATAAAGGCATCGTTGCAATTCATGCTGCAATGGGAGGAGGAACAGGCATGAATCTGTTCCTTCGCCGCTTCCCCACACGATGTTTTGATGTTGGGATAGCAGAACAACATGCTGTAACTTTTGCAGCTGGATTAGCCTGTGAAGGCCTTAAACCTTTTTGTGCAATCTACTCATCTTTCTTGCAGAGGGCTTATGACCAGGCAAGCCTGATCTTCTCCATCAAATAATTCCAAACCCTTTCTGTTTGAAGTTATAAGTTAGAATTTGTGCAACTTGTCTTGGTTCGTAGCGCAGGTAGTCCATGATGTGGATTTGCAAAAGCTACCAGTGAGATTTGCAATGGACAGAGCAGGGAACAAAGGCATTCCTCTTGAGGTACTGTCCAACCCAATCTCCAGTTGTTGTTGCCATAGAGAAGAAAATCAAATCATATTGAAATTATAATATCTTTATCTTGTCTGACAGGTTGGAAAAGGTCGGGTATTGATAGGAGGGGAGAGGGTAGCACTCTTGGGATATGGAGCAGCAGTTCAGAGCTGTTTGGCTGCAGCTGCTTTAATAGAATCCCATGGTTTACACGTGTTATGGGTACATTTGGGTCAGTCCCCTATTCAACTTTGTTATTTGTCCTAAGATTAAAAGTGGCATTAAAAGAAGCTGGAAAGGAAGTAATTTGGTTACTCTCTATCAAATGTATGGTTATTTGAGATAAACTTGGTGCTGAGATGGAATTAAACTGTTATACAGGTATGTAGCCCCTGAATATGCTATGACTGGACATCTACTGGTGAAAAGCGATGTCTAGTTCCCCACGCCGTGATCGTTCTCTACTTTGTGTAATTGGACTGGCTTCAAAGGGAAATTCAGATGATTGAATGCTTCACTTTGATCACTAATCTCAATCTGTGAATTTAAGATGCTTGACATCTCTGGCTATTTATTGTGATTGCAGGCTTGGGATTCAATATTGATGAGATAGTACAAGCATGGAACGAAATATATGTTTTGTGTGCAAAATGATGGATGAAATGAGAGATATTAGTTTTTTTTTTAAACTCTGCAAGTTCAACTTTGTGGGTTCTTATTTAGCAGTTATCTTGCTAGTAGCAGTTACAATCATATATCAGTACTTTGAAACATTTGAAAAGGAAATGGCCAGTGAACTAGGTTTATTTGGCTTCTATCAAATGTATGGTTATTTGAGATAAACTTGGTGCTGAGATGGAATTAAACTGTTATACAGGTATGTAGCCCTTGAATATGTAAGAAGAAAGAAGTGATTCGATTAGAGCGGGAATCCGTAATTCCAATTCTCAAGCCCAGGCTCATCATGACCTTGGCCAACTTCATTGGTAAGCTCCCTTCCAACTTTCTCTGTCCATTTCTTTTGATTCCTATAGAAAAATTGGGATTTGAGCTGCTGCTTTCCCTAATTTGATTTTTAGTAATTTGTCAACTTTTCCACTGGGTTCTATTTGTCTTAACAGTTGGGTCTGAAAGTTTTCCTTTGTTCAATTTTTAATTAAAAAATGGTGACTTTAAAACTTAACCTTATTTGCATTTCTATTTTTTGGCAGAACATAGTTCTGACAGGGCTGAATTTTTGAAGCTCTGCAAGAGAGTTGAGTACACAATTCGAGCTTGGTATCTTCTACAATTCGAGGATCTAATGGTAATTCCTTGTTTTGATTCCCTTATTAATGTCAATTTTCTTTATGCCACTAGTAGTTAATGCATCTTGTTTACTGTTAAATAGTTTGTTTAAGTACATTGTGAATGCAGCAACTGTACTCCCTCTTTGATCCTGTCCATGGGGCTCAGAAATTGGAACAACAGCACCTATCTCCAGACGAGGTCGATGTTCATGAACAGAATTTCATGACCTACTTATTTCAGTCTCATTGTCTTTGAAAGAAATTTAGTTTCACTTGTATTTTTTAATTCATGTTGTTTCATAATCAATGCTTGAGATATTTGAAACTGTAAATGAATGATATTATTGGGATGTATTTTAAATGATTAATACATTTTGGTTTTAAATTTAAATGATAATTTAGACTTTTTAGCTATATATCATGGCATTAGCATATTGCAGGTGCATTGATAATATAGGTGAATTATAATTTTTTTTTTATTTTTTTCTTTATCTACAACGTTTTTAAAATGTTGTATAAATTGGTTAAAAACGTTGTCTGATATACTAAACAACAACGTTTTTATCCAAAAAACGTTGTGGAATCATACATTCTACAACGTTTTTAAGCATCTGCTAATTTTGGGAAGACAAATCTACAACGTTTTTTTCTAAAAAACGTTGTGTATTGTGCTTAACTACAACGTTTTAAAAACGTTGTGTTAGAGTGTCAAATAGACAACACCCTTAACCACTACATTTTTCTGACAGAAACCACAACGTTTTTTCCGCGTTGTCTATTTACTGTTTTGTAGTAGTGAGAATCTGAAACTAGGGTTTTCAGATCTGGCATTAAGGTTTTAAATTTGGAATTAGGGTTTTGTAATCAATTGATAAGATTAACCCTAATTAATCTTTTAATTATTTACTCTTATGTCATTAAGTTCCCGATTTAGGGTTTCATGCACCGAATTAGGGTTTCGGATTCCCGGAACTGAAACTAGGGTTTACAGAACCGATTTCTAGGGTTTCTTATTAATTGTTAGGGTTTTTTAACCGAACATTCTCGTTCTTAATATATTCTTAGGGTTTGTCACAGATATAGTTTATCTGGTCAACCCTTGACTCAACCACATTCTGTACACAGAACATAACCATATTCACAGATCTTAATCACATAAACAATTAATCCTGAATAATTCACCTATTTCCTTTACAGAATTTTGAAATCCTCAAAATCCAATCCCAATAACATTAAACGTATACACTTATTTTCGGTCTAGATCTAATATTTGACCTTAAATCAATCATTTAAGATTTTACTAAATTGCCCAAATTTTCGGGTTGTCACAACGCAAGTTGTTATATAATATTCGATTGGTCTGGGAATATTCATTTTAACAGGGAATATTAGTACAACGGCACAATCATTGGTGGACCCCCAAAACGGAATTATTGTCGGATTGAGAAAACGACAAAAATACTTTATGAAATTAATGACGAAAGTTTTACCGTTAACTGTTGAAACACCCGGTGTTAAAAGTACAGTAATACGCGTGGTTGCATAGTAGCGCACGGTATTGATTATTGATGCTTACGTGAGAAGTCACTCAGTTATACTCAATTATTGCTACAGTAATTGCTGCATCATATCTCTCATATTATTGATTCAATTATTGTCACAGTATCATTTGCATAATATATTATATTATTAAATCAATAATTGAGACAACAAAGTTATTCATATTATTATTTGCAATATTGACAATGTCTAGAAGTTCTATCAAGGAGAGGTTTGGTCACCTAATTGCGCGCCAATAAGGAGAAATCCTTATCGGAAAGCCCCCTCTTTCCTGGGAACGACCTGGTTGTTAAATATTGTGAGTTATAATATTAATGATGAATAAGTTGTGTTGATTAAAAATGAATTTTTATAGTTCCATTGTGTTGGGATTATTAGTGTTAGTGGAAATCGACATCTATTCCGATGATAATTGATGTCTAGGGGTTATATTCATAAATCGGGTAATTTATCGGATAAATGAGCAATTAATTGCTATTAATTCACATACTTATATAACTATTTGTTCACATGTGTGTACTATTGAATCACATTATTTACTATTAAGGGAGTTGGTACAAAATTGATAATACGTGCATGACTAAGTTACAAATGGAGGTATAGATGGAGGTACTATATTGTAATTCGTATTTTTCACATGATTATTGTAAGACCCCAACTTATTACAAATAAAATTGAATTTCCTCTAATTATATTTGTGAATAATAAGGTATTAATTTGATATAATTCTCTGGTTATGGGTGAAATATGCAAATTTTGCAAAATATGCAAGTGGTTATAAAATAATCATTTTTGTCGGGGAATATTCGTTTGGTCGTGGAATATTCTTGTTGTCAGGGAATATTCGTACGACGGCGCAGTCATTTGTGGGCCCCATAACAGAATAACTATCGGATGAAGAAAAAGACAAGTTTAAGTTTTTATAAATAACGGCATAGTTGTTACCGTTAACACTGTTGGAATACCCGGTGGTTAAAATACAGTAATACGCGTGGATGCACAGTATTGATGAATTATTGATCCTTACGTAAGAAGGCACTACTCAATAATTGTTACAATAGTTACTGTTCAATATTTTATTTTATTGATTCAATAATTGCTGCATTCCTATTTTATATTATTGTTGTTTCAATAATTGTCACTGCACAGTATTTCCCATTATCAGATCAATAATTCATATTATTTGAATAATATTATTAGATAGCATTATTGGCAATGTCTAGAAAGTTCTGTCAAGGAGAGGTTTGGTCCCCTAATTGCGCGCCAATAAGGAGAAATTCTTATTGGAAAGCCCCCTCTTTTCTAGGAACGGCCTGGTTGTCATAAATGTGATTCTGTAATATTATTTGTGAATAATTAATTATTGATTCATATGATAAGGAAATATTTATTTTATGTGGATATAAATGTTAGATATATTTATTGTGGTTAAAAATGAAGGAGATAATGTTGAGGTGTTTTATCAGTATTTTTGTCAGAATGAAGGTATTAAAAATTAAACCAGTATTTTTGAGATATATTATCTGAGTTATAATTTTTAATCCGATCGTTGGATCATTGTAATTTTTGGATATGTTATACATATATAAGTTGAGTATATGTCCACACATTTTGAACCGTTAAAAATGAACGTATGATTTGTTATGAATTTTAAGAGGTGATTGATTCAGAAATTAGGTTTATAAATAATTTTGGTGGAAAATTCTAGAATTGAGTGGGCCCCACTTGTGGTTGGTGAAGAAATGTGCTGAATTTATTTCAAATGTGGTGGGTGAGAATAGTAGCAGGTAAAGCCATCAGGTTGCAGGTCAAGTCTGCTAACAATTTCCTATAAATAGAGGGCTAAGTTAGAATTGAAAATCACACCAGAAACAAGTTTTATCTCTTGCTCTCTCTAGATTATTGAGTGTATTTTGTGAGTATTTAGATACTTTGTGAGTTTCTATTCATCAGTGCAAGTTTCCTTCAGCCTTATACCGATATTCCAATCAGAAGAACTGATATTTTGAGGTAAGGGATGTTATTTTCTTCATATATGATATTATTTCTTCAATATCATTATGCCGAAGTATTAATCTGAATTTTTATCAAATTTAGATCTTTTTGTGTCAAGGTTACTATTCACGTATACGGCACTATTCACGTATACGACATTATTCACGAATACGGTACTATTCACCGAAAAATAAAATTTTCTTCTTTTTGTCCAAGATGTCTATTATGATTACTATCTTTGATTGTATCCATGTTTTGATCTTTATTTTTGAATTCTACTTCAAAATTGGTATTTATGAAGTATTATTGATCTTGGATAAACTGTTATACAAATCCCTACTATTTGTCCTTCCATTTCACTGGATTCGTTTTCTTTAAAATATTTTTCATCATCCTCAGTCCTAAATGATGATATTACTAAATATCTTCGGCCTGTAGTTCAAAGATAAATGATTAACTGATGAATATATTTGGCCCGTAGTGCAAAGATGAACAGGTGTTGAGATGAACATGACCAACTGGTGATACAAATGAATATATTTGGTCTATACTGCAAAGATGAATATTTGATTAAAGATGTATATTGATTGTTGTTACAGGGATAAAATATTGATGATAGACTTTTAAATCTTAGAAGATAGTAGAACTCATTCTCTACTTGACTCTTCTAATGGATTGCTGTTTCCGATGCAGTTGTTGATCTAAAACTTATTGGATATTATATTTTATCATATTTTTCCCTGTTGAAGACTAACGATAATTGTTGTATATTATCTTAGTCATAATATTCTTTACTGGGCTAGTTGAGCTCACCCTTTTCCTTTTTGTTCCATTTTTCTCAGGAGGTGAGAACATAGCAGGAACTAGTCGGGGTACGGAGTGATGGTTCTAGAAAGATGTTTTAGCAGTCCTCACTATTTCTGTAAAATAGTGTTTGAATAATTATAACGAGGACTTATTTGAGTGTGGATATTGTCTAGAAGACAATATTTGTATTTAAACTCACAGTATGTGTTGTAATATTTTGCACGAAAATTGTATTATTGAAGTTGTAGTTTACTTTCTGTACCATGTATTTGGCGACTCAGAATGGGTGTTGTATACCTATTTTGGGGGTGTCACAGTTGGTATCAGAGCTTAGGGATATGGTCTCTGACGGAGATCGGGAAATAAAACTAGGAGGGGAGAGATGAGTAAATCCTTCGCTAGTGTGTCTTATCTAAGCTTATTTGTTGGTCAGTCATAATATATGGATATTATGTGATATGTTAATTTGTTTAATTAACCCTTGTTTTATGGCAATATTTAAGAATGGCCGCTGAGAACGTTAACAATGGAGTGTATGAGACTGTGGAACAACATTTAGTTACAAACAAGGAGAACGTGCAACAGGAAGGCAATATTCCTCCTGTAAACAACACTAGCGAGAAAACGATGAATGATGAAATGTTTAGGAGCTTTTTGCAGTTCATGCAAAACCAGACGAGGGAGACTCGTGCACAAAATACGGGTGGAAATGATAGCAATGCGCGGCTTGTCACAGCCAAGCAGTTCAAGGAATTGGGACCACCAGAATTTAAGGGAAAGCCGGATCCGATCATGGCGGAAACGTGGGTCAAGCAAATTACCAAGATATTCGATGTTTTGGGATGCACGGAGGAACAAAAGGTTTCATTCGCCACCTTTATGTTCCGCGGTGAGGCAGACTACTGGTGGGAGTCTGTGAAGCGTACCCAGCCAGCCGCACTCAGCATGTCTTGGGAAACGTTTTAGAAACTATTCAATGACAAGTACTTTCCTGAAAGTATTCGTCATATGAAGGAGGTGGAGTTTATCAAACTGAAACAAAACAACATGACGGTGTCCCAGTACGAGGCGAAGTTTGCAGAGTTATCCAGGTTTGCACCTCATTTGGTCGAAAATGAGGAACGAATGACGAAGATGTTTTTGAGAGGTCTAAAGCCCGAGATTCGGCAATATCTTATATCTCATAAATTTTCTTTATATTCAGATGTTGTAAACAGGGCTCAATTATTAGAGCGAGATAATGAGTATGTTCAACCGAGGAACCACAACCAGGGTTATACCGGTGACAGCAGTCATCAGAGCGAACCAACGAAGAGGGAAAAATATGAACAAAGGCGGTAACCACTCGGGTGGTCATCGTGGCCATGATAATAGGAGAGGTGAGTCAAGTGGAAATTTCAGAAAGAGGAGATTCAACAATGACGGGAAGACATCAACAGCAGCACCAGCTATAAGACCCCAAATTATTAATAAATAAAATTTAATTTCCTCTATTTATCATTTTGAAATAGTAAGGGTTGAATTGATTAATGTGGTTAGTTATGGGTAAAATGTACGAATATTTTAAAAATAAGTAGGTGGTTATAAAATATTCATTGTTGTCAGGGAATATTCGTTTGGTCGTGGAATATTCTTGCTGTCAGGGAATATTCGTACGACGACGTAGTCTTTTGTGGGCCCATAACGAAAAGCGATTGGTTGAAGAAAATGACAGGTATAAGTTGTTTATAAATAACGGCGCAGTTGTTACCGTTAATACTGTTGGAATACCCGGTGGTTAAAACACAGTAATACGCGTTATTGTGCAGTAGCACACGGTATTGCACCAATTATTGATTCTTACGTAAGAAGGCACTACTCAATAATTGTTACAGTAATTACTGTTCAGTATTTTATTTTATTGATTCAACAATTGCTGCATTGATATTTTATATTACTGTTGTTTCAATAATTGTCACTACACAGTATTTTCCATTATCGAAGCAATAATTCATATTATCTAAATAATATTATTAGATAACATTATTGGCAATGTCTAGAAAGTTCTGTCTAAGGAGAGGTTTGGTCACCTAATTATGCACCAGTAACGAGAAATTCTTTTTGGAAAGCCTCCTCTTTCCTGGGAACGACCTGGTTGCCAGTACTGTGATTCTATAATATTATTTGTGAATAATTAATTATTAATTTATATGATGAGGAAAATATTGATTTTATGTGGATATAGATGGAGAACATTTTTAAAGTGACAATTGTTAAAAAATCGATATTTTATCTTTTCTGATAAAATAATATTTTATTATTATATTATAATAATGATGATATTTTATTAAAGTGACAATGAATGTTGAAATAATTACTAAAAACATGTTAACATGTTGGTGGACCCGTTTCTTGACTGAAATTTGATTATAGCCTGTAAAATCGTCCGTTTGTGGATTTCGGTCTATTTCTGTTTGGAATTTGGAAATATTTTCTTCTGCAAAGTTGTAGAGAATTGAATTTCCTATAAACAAAAGCGAGATTTGAATTTTCTGATAAAAGGGCAATTTATTATGAGTTATTGAAGTTCCGAAATAATTATTTTTAGAAAGTTTTAAATTTGTTTTAAAAGAAAAACGTTTTTGTGGTTGGTTGGTGGGCACATGTGTTGCAAAATATGCTGAAATCAGAATTTCCAAGTTTACGTATGATTTATATAAATTTATTAATATTTTATTAATTTTTCTACCTTGGTGTTCTAAGCATTTTCCTATAAATAGGGTGTTTAGGTTAGAATTTAAAATCACACCAAAAGCTGCAGATTTCTCTCTATTTCTCTCTCTATAATAGTAACTCGTGAATAGTAACTCATGAATAGTAACTCGTGAATAGTAACTCATGAATAGTAACCCCGACATGAAAAAGTTCTAAATTTTATAAAAATTTCCAACCAATATTTCGGCATAATGATATTGAAGAAATAATAACATTTTCGAATAAAATAACATCCCTTACCTCAGAAAGAATATTACTTCTGACTGGAATACTGGATATAGTACTGAAAGAACTTGCACCGTATAGCAATACTCAAAGTACTAAAATACTCACAAAATATGCTCGATCATGAGTACTATTCATGAAGCGAGATGATGTTTTTTTGTGAAATTTCTATCTTTTGAGGTCGGAGTTACTGTTCACATATACGGCACTATTCACGTATACGGTACTATTCACGTATACGGCACTATTCACGAATACGACACTATTCACAGAAAAATTAAATTTTCTTTTCTATGTCCAAGATTGTCTATTATGATTCCTATCTTTGATTGGATCTATGTTTTGATCTTCATTCTTGAATTTTACTCCAATTTGGTTAATTATGAAGTATTTTTGAACTTAGATTATTTAAAGTACGAATCCTTAATACTTGTTCTTTTGTTTCACTGGATTCGTTTTCTTTAAAATATTTTTCATCATCCTTAGTCCTAAATCATGATATTACTGAATATCTTTGGCCTGTAGTGCAAAGATGAATGATTTCTTGATGAATATCTTTGGCTCGTAGTGCAAAGATGAATAGGTGTTGAGATGAACATGGCCGACTGATTAATATATTTGGCCCATAGTGCAAAGATGAACAGGTGTTTAGATGAACATGACCAATTGATGAATATCTTTGTCCTGTAGTGCAAAGATGAATATTTGATTCTAGATATATATTAATTGATGTTACAGGGATAAAATATCGACGATGAAGTTTTAAATTCATATATAGAAGATAATAGTTTGCATTCTCTATTTAACTCTTCTAATGAATTATTATTTCCGCTGCGAAGATTGATTTAAAACTGGTTTTCTATTGTATTCTATTAGATTTTTCCCTGTTGAGGACTAACGATAATTTGTTCTATATTATCTTAGTCATAATGTTCTTTACTAGGCTAGTTGAGATCACCCTTTTCCTTGTTGTTCCATTTTTCTTCTCAGGAGGCGAGAATGTAGCGATTACTAGTCGGGGTGTGGAATGATGGTTCTAGAAGTTGTTCTAGTAGTCCTCAATATTCTGTAAAATAGTGTATTAATAATTGTAATGAGGACTTATTTGAGTGTGGATATTGTCTAGATGACAATATTTGTATTTAAACTCACAGTTTTTATGTTGTATTAATAAAGTTGTAGTTGTTTCTGTACCATGTATTTGGTGACTCAGAATGGGTGATGTATACCTATTTTGGGGGCGTTACAGTTGGTATCAGAGCTTAGAGATATGGTCTCTGGCGGAGATCGGGGAATAGTACTAGGAGGCGAGAGACGAGTAATCCTTCGCTAGTATGTCATACCTAAGCTTATTTGTTGGTCAGTTGAACTATATAGTTAATATGTGATATATTAATTTGTTTAATTAACCCTTGTTTTATGACAGTATTTAAGAATGGCAGCTGAGAATATTAACGGTGGAGTTAATGAGACTGTGGAAACACCTTTAATCACCACCCAGGGGAACGTGCAATAGGAAGGCAATATTCCTCCTGTAAACAACACCACTGAGCAGACGATTCACGACGGGATGTTTAGGAGCTTTTTTCAGTTCATGCAAAACCAGACGAGGGAGACTTGTGTACAGAATACGGGTGGAAATGATAACAACGCGCGGCTTGTCACGGCCAAGCAGTTCAAAGAGTTGGGACCACCAGAATTTAAGGGAAAGATGGATCCGATCATGGCAGAAACATGGGTCAAGCAAATTACTAAGATATTCGATGTCTTGGGATGCGCGAAGGAACAAAAGGTTCCATTCGCCACCTTTATGTTCCGTGGCGAGGCAGATTACTGGTGGGAGTCTGTAAAACGTACCCAGCCTGCCGCACTCCGCATGTCTTGGGAAACATTTCAGAAACTTTTCAACAAAAAATACTTTCCTGAAAGTATTCGCCATATGAAAGAGGTAGAGTTTATTAGACTAGAACAAAACAACATGACGGTGTCCCAATACGAGGCGAAGTTCGCAGAGTTATCCATGTTTGCACCTCATTTGGTAGAGAATGAGGAACGAATGACGAGGATGTTTCTGAGAGGTTTAAAACCTGAGATTCGGCAATATCTTATATCTCATAAATTTTCTTTATATTTAGATGTTGTCAACAAGGCTCAATTATTAGAGCGAGATAACGAGTACGTTCAACCAAGAGACCGCAACCAGGATCATACCAGTGGCAACAGTCATCGGAGCAATTAAAACCAGCGGGGAGGAAAATATTCAGACAAAAGAGGTAACCACTCTGGTGGTAATCGTGGCCATAAAAATAGAAAAAAATGAGTCGGGGGGAGATTTTAAAAAGAGGAGATTCAACAATGACACTGTGAAGACATTAGCACCAGCAGCAACTGGTTTTAAGGGAGGAGAACGACCACCGGTCTTATGCTATAAGTACGGAAAATAAGGACATATCAGCCCAAACTGCCCACAACAGTTTAAGGTATGTTATAACTATGGAAAGGAAGGACATATCGCTTGAGATTACACTGTAGCGAAACCAAGTCCAACGGGGATGGTGACTCAAAAGTCTGTCCCAGAAAAGTCAAAGTCAACGATTCTTGGAAGAGCGTTTGTCATGACTGGTCAACATGCGAGAAACCCAAACGAGGTGATCACGGGTAAGCTAATCATAAATTCATGCGAAGTTTATACATTACTAGATACCGGTGCTACCCATTCATTTATCTCTCCTGCTTGTGCTCAACGTTTAAACTTGATTCCGGAGAAATTAGAATTTGACCTATCTTTGGAAACTCCGTTAGGAGAAACTTTCATCACATCCACTATTTATAAATCTTGTTTGATCCAAGTTGGCACCATCACATTACCTATTGACCTTATTTCTTTAAAGATACTTGATTTTGATGTGATTTTGGGGATTGATTGATTAACTACTCATCATGTCAAAAATTGATTGCTTTCGTAAGGTTGTTAGTTTTCATATTCCTAAGCAACCTGTTATTCGAATTCAAGCAACCAAACCATTGAAGTCAAACACTTTCATATCAAGCCGTAAAGTCATTTGTTTATTGAAAAACAGATGTTAAGCTTTCTTAGCCATGTTATGGACTTGAACAAAAATATGTCAGATTTGAATGATATTCCTGTTGTTAGTAAATTTCCTGGCGTATTTCCTGAAAAATTTCTTGGCCTATCTCCAGAGCGTGATATTGAATTTTGTATCATCTTTGAATTCGGTACAAAACCCACTTCTAAAATCTCATATCAAATGGCTCCTATTGAAATTCAGGAGTTAAAAATTCAACTATAGAATTTGGTACCCGAGCCTTTATCTGGTGACTTCCTTTGTGGAATGCACCGAAGCCAGACTCTCCTTAGGGGATGCCATATTCGTGCGGTAGTAAACTGATAGGTGTCATTGTGATGTGCTATCCAAGATTTGGATATGAGTCACAGTTGAGAACAACCTAAGTCAGTAATCGAAATACGTAGCTTTTTATGCTTAGCTAAATATTATCGAAGATTTTGTGGAAAGATTTTCTCGAATTGCTACTTCATTAACGTAGCTGACTCGTAGAGATACAAAATTTGAATGGAGCAAGGAATGTGGGAAGAGCTTAGAAGAACTCAATAGGAGACTCATTTTGGCACATGTTCTGACCATACCATCCTGGTGAAGCAAACGTGGTAACTAACGTGTTGAGTAAAAGATCGTATACGAGTACGAATGCGATATTGTCAAAGACCTATTTTATATAACTTACAAATGATAGATATAGAGTTAAAGACTCTAGGGACTCACGTGATGATATACAAGTAGAACCGACTTTAATCGATAAAGTAAAAAACATTCAAGCTACACACCGAAGCTGATGAATATGAAGAAGGAGGTATAAGAAGTTGTTATTCCAAAAACAAGAATTGGCGATGTGAGGAAAGCTCAAACCTTCAATTTATTAGTCCATTTGAAATCCTCGATTGAATAGGAACTATGGCCTATAGACTCACTTTACAGCCAAGTATGATGCGTGTTCATAACGTTTTTCACATATCGATGTTACGTAAATATGTGGACGACCCGAACCACATTATTGAGTTAGAACCAGACGAGATAACAGAAGATTTAATGTACGAGGAGGTACCAGTCATGATCTTGGATGGGAAGGAGCATGTCCTACGTATGACAATTTCGAGGACAAAATTTCATAAGGAGGGGAAGTTGTAAGACCCCAAATTATTAATAAATGAAATTTAATTTCCTCTATTTATCATTTTGAAATAGTAAGGGTTGAATTGATTAATGTGGTTAGTTATGAGTAAAATGCACGAATATTTTAAAAATAAGCAGACGGTTATAAAATATTCATTGTTGTCGGGGAATATTCGTTTGGTCGTGGAATATTCTTGTCGTGGGGGAATATTCGTACGACGGCGCAGTCTATTATGGGTCCATAACGGAAAGCGATTGGATGAAGAAAACGACAAGTATAAGTTGTTTATAAATAACGGCGCAGTTATTACCGTTAATACTGTTGGAATACCCGGTGGTTAAAACACAGTAATATGCGTTGTTGTGCAGTAGCACACGGTATTGCACCAATTATTGATTCTTACGTAAGAAGTCACTACTCAATAATTATTACAGTAATTACTGTTCAGTATTTTATTTTATTGATTCAACAATTGCTGCGTTGATATTTTATATTACTGTTGTTTCAATAATTGTCACTACACAGTATTTTCCATTATCGAAGCAATAATTCATATTATCTGAATAATATTATTAGATAACATTATTGGCAATGTCTAGAAAGTTCTGTCTAAGGAGAGGTTTGGTCACCTAATTGTGCGCCACTAAGGAGAAATTCTTATTGGAAAGCCCCCTCTTTCCTGGGAACAGCCTGGTTGCCAGTACTGTGATTCTGTAATATTATTTGTGAATAATTAATTATTAATTTATATGATGAGAAAAATATTGATTTTATGTGGATATAGATGGAGAAAATTTTTAAAGTTACAATTGTTAAAAAATCGATATTTTATCTTTTCTGATAAAATAATATTTTATTATTATATTATAATAATGATGATATTTTTTATAATGAATGTGGGATATATGGGTATATGAGGAGGAAGAGTATTTTTGTTGCAATAAATACTAAAAACATGTTAAACATGTTGGTGGACACGTTTCTTGACTGAAATTTGATTATAGCCTGTAAAATCGTTCGTTTGTGGATTTCGATCAATTTTTGTTTGGAATTTGGAAATATTTTCTTTTGTAAAGTTGTAGAGAATTGAATTTCCTATAAAAAGTCGCGAGATTCAAATTTTCAGATAAAAAGGCTATTTATTATGAATTATTGAAGTTCTGAAGTTCTGAAATAATTATTTTTTGAAAGTTTTAAATTTGTTTTAAAAGAAAAACGTTTTTGTGGTTGGTTGGTGGGCACATGTGTTGCAAAATATGCTGAAATTAGAATTTCCAAGTTTGTGTATGATTTATATAAATTTATTAATATTTTATTAAATTTTCTACTTTGGTGTTCTAAGCATTTTCTTATAAATAGGGTGCTTAGGTTAGAATTGAAAATCACACCAGAAACTGTAGATTTCTCTCTCTATAATATCTAGCGTATTTTGTGAGTATTTTAGTACTTTGAGTATTGCTATACGGTGCAAGTTCTTTCAGCACTATATCTAGTATTCTAGTCAGAAGTACTATTCTTTCTGAGGTAAGGGATATTATTTTATTCGAAAATGATATTATTTTTTCAATATCATTATGCCAAAATATTGGTTGAAAATTTTTATCAAATTTGGAACTTTTTCATGTCGGGGTTACTATTCATGAGTTACTATTCACGAGTTACTATTTATAAGTTACTATTTATGAGTTACTATTCACGAGTACTATTAATGAAGCGAGATGATGTTTTTTTGTGAAATTTTTATCTTTTGAGGTTGGAGTTACTATTCACGTATACGGCACTATTCACGTATACGGCACTATTCACGAATACGACACTATTCACAGAAAAATTAAATTTTCTTTTCTGTGTCCAAGATTGTCTGTTATGATTCCTATCTTTGATTGGATCTATGTTTTGATCTTCATTCTTGAATTTTACTCCAATTTGGTTAATTATGAAGTGTTTTTGAACTTGGATTATTTAAAGTACGAATCCTTAATACTTGTTCTTTTGTTTCACTGGATTCATTTTCTTTAAAATATTTTTCATCATCCTCAGTCCTAAATGATGATATTACTAAATATCTTTGGCCTGTAGTGCAAAGATGAATGATTTTTTGATGAATATCTTTGGCCCGTAGTGCAAAGATGAACAAGTGTTGAGATGAACATGACCGACTGATTAATATCCTTGGCCCATAGTGCAAAGATGAACAGGTGTTTAGATGAACATGACCAACTGATGAATATCTTTGGCCTGTAGTTCAAAGATAAATATTTGATTCCAGATATATATTGATTGATGTTATAGGAATAAAATATCGATGATGAACTTTTAAATTCATATATAGAAGATAGTAGTTTGCATTCTCTACTTAACTCTTCTAATGAATTATTATTTTCGCTGCGAAGATTGATTTAAAACTGGTTGTCTATTGTCTTCTATTATATTTTTCCCTGTTAAGGACTAACGATAATTTGTTCTATATTATCTTAGTCATAATGTTCTTTACTGGGCTAGTTGAGCTCACCCTTTTCCTTGTTGTTCCATTTTTCTTCTCAGGAGACGAGAATGTAGCGAGTACTAGTCGGGGTGTGGAATGATGGTTCTAGAAGTTGTTCTAGTAGTCCTCACTATTTTGTAAAATAGTGTATTAATAATTGTAATGAGGACTTATTTGAGTGTGGATATTGTCTAGATGACAATATTTGTATTTAAACTCACAGTTTTTATGTTGTATTAATAAAGTTGTAGTTGTTTCTGTACCATGTATTTGGTGACTCAGAATGGGTGATGTATACCTATTTTGGGGGCGTCACACCAGCACCAACAACAAATTCTAGGGGAGGAGAACGACCGCCAGTTAGATGTTACAAATGCGTGAAAGAGGGACATATCAGCCCAAACTGTCCACAACAATCCAAGGTATGTTACAACTGTGGAAAGGAAGGCCACATAGCTCGGGATTATTCTGTAACAAAACCAAGTTCAACGGGAATGGTGACTCCAAGGGCTGTCCCAGATAATCGAAATCAGCGGTTCCTGGAAGAGCGTTTGTCGTGACTGGCCAAAACGTGAGGAACCCGAACGAGGTGATTACGGGTAAGCTAATCTTGAACTCTTGCAAAGTTTATACCTTACTAGATATCGGTTCTACTCATTCTTTTATCTCTCCCGCTTGTGCTCAACGTTTAAACTTGACTCCGGAGAAATTGGACTTTGACTTATCTATTGAAACTCCATTGGGTGAAACCTTCGTTACATCTACAGTTTATAAATCTTGCATGATCCAAGTTGGCACTATCACATTACCTGTTGATCTTATATCTTTAAAGATACTTGCTTTTGATGTGATTTTAGGAATTGATTGGTTAACCACTCATCATGCCAAAATTGATTGTTTTTGTAAGGTTGTTAGTTTTCATATTCCTAACCAACCTGTCATACGAATTCAAACAACTAAACCACTAAAATCAGTCACTATCATATCAAGCCATAAAGCTATTCGTTTATTAAAAAACGGATGTCAAGCTTTCTTATCTCATGTTATGGATTTGAACAAAGACAAGTCAGATTTGAATAATATTTCTGTTGTTAGAGAATTTTCTGATGTATTTCTTGAAGAACTTCCTGGTCTACCCCCAGAACGTGATGTTGAATTCTTTATTGACCTTGAGCCGGGTACAAAATCCATTTCTAAAATCCCATATCGAATGGCTCCTATTGAACTTCAAGAGTTAAAAGTCCAACTATAGGAATTGTTAGACATAGGTTTCATTTGTCCTAGTACATCTCCTTGGGTGCTCCTGTTTTATTCATAAAGAAGAAAGACGGGAGTATGCGACTTTGTATTGACTACCGAGAATTAAACCATGTCACCATTAAGAATAGGTATCCGCTACCTCGCATTGATGACCTGTTCGACCAGTTGCAAGGAGCACAATTCTTTTCAAAGATTGATCTTCGTTCTGGATATCATTGGCTGAAGATTAAAACTGAGGATATTCCAAAGATTGCCTTTAGAACTCAGTACGGGCATTATGAATTCTTAGTCATGTCTTTTGGATTGACTAATGCTCCTGCTGCTTTCATGGATATGATGAACCGTGTATTCAAGGAATATTTAGATCAGTTTGTTGTTGTCTTTATTGATAACATCCTCATCTATTCCAAAAGCCATGAAGATCATGAGCACCATTGGAAGCTGATACTCGAAAGGCTTCGTGAAAACAAACTTTATGACAAGCTGAAGAAATGCGAGTTCTGGCTTGAGGAAGTAGCATTCCTTGGGCACGTGGTGTCAAAACATGGAGTATCTGTCGACCCGGTGAAGATTGAAGCAGTACAAAGTTGGGAGCAACCAAAGTCGGTGACCAAAGTGCATAGCTTTCTGGGCTTAGCTGGTTATTATCGGAGATTCGTGGAAGGATTTTCTCGAATCGCTACTCTGTTAACTCAGTTGACTCGGAAAGATACAAAATTTGTATGGAGCGAGGAATGCGAGAAGAGTTTCCAAGAGCTCAAGAGGAGACTCATTTCGGTACCTGTTTTGGCAATACCATCTGGTACGGATAGATTTGTTATATACAGCGATGCTTCAGGCAAAGGGTTATGATGCATTCTCATGCACCATGGGAAAGTCATAGCCTATGCCTCACGAAAACTCAAAGAATATGAGAGGAATTATCTTACTCATGATCTAGAGTTGGCAGCAGTCGTATTCGCGTTGAAAATTTGGAGACACTACTTGTATGGGGAGAAAGTAGAGATTTATACGGACCATAAAAGCCTCAAATATTTCTTCACCCAAAAAGAACTCAACATACGGCAACGACGTTGTCTTGAACTATTGAAAGATTACGATCACACTATTCAATATCATCCTGGAAAAGCGAACGTAGTAGCTGACGCATTGAGTAGAAGATCATATGCGAGTACGAGTACGATATTGTTAATGCAAAGGCCCATTCTGTATGACTTGTAAAGGATGGAGGTAGAATTAAAGACTCCAGGGACCCACATGATGATGATGAATATACGAGTAGAACCGACTTTAATCGATAAAGTTAAAGCTGCTCAAGCTACGGACCTGGAGCTGATATGTATGAAAAAGAAAGTGCAAGAAGGAGCTATTCCAGAAGCGAGAATCGATGAAGAAGGAATATTTAGATTCAACTCCAGACTTTGTGTTCCTAACGATTCTGACTTGAAGCATAGAATCATGATGGAGGCACACAACACCCCGTTTGCAATCCATCCTGGGAGTACCAAAATGTATCATGATATTCGACATACATTTTGGTGGAACAATATGAAGAGAGAGATCGCGGAGATTATCTCGAGGTGTTTAACTTATCAACGTGTAAAGGCGGAGCATCAAGTACCAAAGGGTCCATTACAACCACTTGAGATTCTGAAATCGAAGTGGGAACACATTACTATGGATTTCGTTACAGGTCTTCCCAAAGTTTCTCAAGGCATAGATGCGATTTGGGTTGTTGTTGATAGATTAACCAAGTCTTCCCATTTCTTACCGATACGCGAGACTTATTCCCTTGAACGTCTTGCTCGCATGTACGTGAATGCGATTGTGAGATTGTATGACATGCTAGTATCCATAGTTTCGGATTGTGACCCAATATTTACTTCATGATTTTGGGTTAGCTTGCAGAAAGCTATGGGCACGGATTTACGATTTAGTTCAGTATACCATCCTCAAACGGACGGACAATCAGAGAGGACTATTCAAACCCTTAAAGATATATTAAGACTTTGTGTCCTAGATTTTAAAGGAAGTTGGGATAAGTACTTTCCACTGGTGGAATTCTCCTACAACAACAGTTATCAAGCAAGTATAGGCATGGTTCCATTTGAGGCGTTGTATGGACGAAAGTGTCGTTCTCTAGTATGCTGGGACAAGGTGGGAGAAGCAACATTATTGGGACCAGAATTAGTACGCATGACTACAAAAAAGATCCAAATGATTCGATAACGTATACAAACGGCACAAGATCGACAAAAGAGTTATGTAGATCTTCATCGAAAAGACGTGGAATTTAATATTGGGGATCATGTATTGTTATGGGTTGCACCATGGAAGGGAGTTACAAGATTTGGGAAGAAAGAAAAGCTCAATCTCTGATTTGTTGGTCCATTTGAGATTCTTGACCGAATAGGAAATGTGGCCTATAGACTCGCATCACCTCCCAGTATGTCTCGTGTTCATAATGTTTTTCACATATCCATGCTTCGTAAATATACGAAAGACCCAAACCATATTATTGCGTTAGAACCAGACGAGATAGCCGAAGATTTAACGTACGAAGAAGTACCTGTTAAGATCTTGGATAGGAAAGAGCATGTCCTACACACCAAGGTTATACCACAAGTTAAGGTTTTATGGAGAAACCATGCTATTGGAGAAATGACCTGGGAGTTGGAATCAGAAATGAAAGTGAGGTATGCTCACCTTTTCGAAACACCAGGTACGTAAGTCAATTTCGAGGATGAAATTTCATAAGGAGAGGAGGTTGTAAGATCCCAACTTATTATAAATAAAATTGAATTTCCTCTAATTATATTTGTGAATAATAAGGTATTAATTTGATATAATTCTCTGGTTATGGGTGAAATGTGCAAATTTTGTAAAATATGCAAGTGGTTATAAAATAATCATTGTTGTCGGGGAATATTCGTTTGGTCGTGGAATATTCTTGTTGTCGGAGAATATTCGTACGACGGCGCAGTCATTTGTGGGCCCCATAACAGAATAACTGTCGGATGAAGAAAATGACAAGTTTGAGTTTTTATAAATAACGACGTAGTTATTACCGTTAACACTGTTGGAATACCTAGTGGTTAAAATACAGTAATACTCGTGGATGCACAGTATTGATGAATTATTGATCCTTACGTAAGAAGGCACTGCTCAATAATTGTTACAGTAGTTACTGTTCAATATTTTATTTTATTGATTCAATAATTGCTGCGTTGATATTTTATATTATTGTTGTTTCAATAATTGTCACTGCATAGTATTTCCCATTATCAGATCAATAATTGATATTTTTTGAATAATATTATTAGATAGCATTATTGGCAATGTCTAGAAAGTTCTGTCAAGGAGAGGTTTGGTCACCTAATTGCGCGCCAATAATGAGAAATTCTTATTGGAAAGCCCCCTCTTTCCTGGGAACGACCTGGTTGTCATAAATGTGATTCTGTAATATTATTTGTGAATAATTAATTATTGATTCATATGATAAAAAAATATTTATTTTATGTTGATATAATGTTAGATATATTTATTGTGGTTAAAAATGAAGGAGTTAATGTTGAGGTATTTTATTAGTATTTTTGTCGGAATGAATGTATTAAAAATTAAACCAGTGTTTTTGAGATATATTGTGTGAGTTATATTTTTAATCTGACCTTTGGATCGTTGTAATTTTTGGATATGTTATACATATATAAGTTGAGAATATGTCCACAAATTTTGAACCATTAAAAATGAACGTATGATTTGTTATGAATTTTAAGAGGTGACTGATTCAGAAATTAGGTTTATAAATGATTTTGGTGGAAAATTCTAGAATTGAGTAGGTCCCACTTGTGGTTGGTGAAGAAATGTGTTGAATTTATTTTAAATGTGGTGTGTGGGAATAGTAGCAGATAAAACCATCAGGTTGCAGGTCAAGTCTGCTAACATTTTTTTATAAATAGAGGGCTAAGTTAGAATTTAAAATCACACCAGAAATAAGTTTTTTTTCTCTCTCTCTAGATTATTGAGTGTATTTTGTGAGTATTTAGATACTTTGTGAGTTTCTATTCATCAGTGCAAGTTTCCTTCAGCCTTATACCGATACTCCGATCAGAAGAACTGATATTTTGAGGTAAGGGATGTTATTTTCTTCATATATGATATTATTTCTTCAATATCATTATGCCGAAGTATTGATATGAATTTTTATCAAATTTAGAACTTTTTGTGTCGGGGTTACTATTCACGTATACGATACTATTCACATATACGTCACTATTCACGAATACGGTACTATTCACCGAAAAATGAAATTTTCTTCTTTTTTCCAAGATGTCTATTATGGTTACTATCTTTGATTGTATCCATGTTTTAATCTTTATTTTCGAATTCTGCTTCAAAATTGGTATTTATGAAGTATTATTGATCTTGGATAAACTGTTATACGAATCCCTACTATTTGTCCTTCCGTTTCACTGGATTCGTTTTCTTTAAAATATTTTTCATCATCCTCAGTCCTAAATGATGATATTACTAAATATCTTCAGTCTGTCGTGCAAAAATAAATGATTAACTGATGAATATCTTTGGCCCGTAGTGCAAAGATGAACATGTGTTGAGATGAACATGACCAACTAGTGATACAAATGAATATTTTTAGCCTGTTGTGCAAAGATGAATATTTGATTAAAGATGTATATTGATTGTTGTTACATGGATAAAATATTGATGATGGACTTTTAAATCTTAGAAGATAGTAGAACTCATTCTCTACTTGACTCTTCTAATGGATTGCTGTTTTCGCTGCAGTTGTTAATCTAAAACTTGTTGGCTATTATATTTTATCAGATTTTTTCCTGTTGAAGACAAACGATAATTGTTGTATATTATCTTAGTCATAATATTCTTTACTGGGCTAGTTGAGCTCACCCTTTTCTTTTTTGTTCCATTTTTCTCAGGAGGTGAGAACATAACAGGAACTAGTCGGGGTACGGAGTGATGGTTCTAGAAAGATGTTTTAGCAGTCCTCACTATTTCTGTAAAATAGTGTTTGAATAATTGTAACGAGGACTTATTTGAGTGTGGATATTGTCTAGAAGACAATATTTGTATTTAAACGCACAGTATGTGTTGTCGTATTTTCCACGATAATTGTATTATTGAAGTTGTAGTTTGCTTTTTGTACCATGTATTTGGCGACTTAGAATGGGTGTTGTATACCTATTTTGGGGGCGTCACAATTATACTATTGATTCATATGATTGAACTATTGATTCACATTATTTACTAGGGAATTGTTAAATCCACATTATTTTTTGTTATTTCCACAACAAAAGTGTCGTTGTAGATGTATACCGACGTTGAAAACCGTCGCTATAAGATCTATAGCTACACTTTTGTTGTGGAAATAACAAAAAATAGTGTGGATTTAACAATTTCCTATTTATTATTAGGGGAGGTGGTGCAAGTTTGATAATACTTGCAGGACTAAATTAAAAATGAAAGAAAAGTTGGAGGTATTGTACTGTAATTTTTTGAGCCCCAAAACGTGCAATTATCGAAACTATATTTTCCTATAAATAGAAGCTCATTCTTCCTTCATTTCTCACCAATTCACAAAAGCTTTAGAGTGATTATTATAGAGAGAAATTATAGAGAGATAGAAGAAGAGAAGTCTGCTACCTCACTATTCTAGTATCCAGTTTTTCCAAGGTAGGGAATATTATTTGTTGTACTCATAAGGGGTGTTATTTCTTTTGTACTCAAGAAGAGAACTTCTGTTACTCCATTTTTCATTATTCTGTTAGAATAACTTGTATAAGCGGGCTACCCTATACTTGGTAAAATTCTTCTATTATTCCGTCTTTATTATTCTATCGGAATATTCTGTCTGTGCGTTTTATGCCTGACTTGGTTCCATTACTTATTATTCCACATTTATTATTCTGTCAAAATATCCTGTCTGTGCGTTTTACGCCGGACACGGTTCCATTACTTATTATTCCGCATTTATTATTCTGTCGGAATATCTTGTCTGTGTGTTTTACGTCAGACCTGGTTCCATTACTTATTATACCGCATTTAATATTCTATCGAAATATCCTGTCTGTGCGTTTTACGCCGGACCTGGTTCCATTATTTATTATTCCATCTTTATTATTCTGTCAGAATATCCTGTCTGTGCATTTTAAGCCAGACCTGGTTCCATTAATTATTATTTCGTACTTATTATTCTGTTCGAATAACCTATCTATGCGAAGTATCGCATGCATGGTGATTTCTTTTGTTATTAAATTCTTTATTATACTCAGTTGGTTAAAGTTTTGACTTCTATACTCCATGAAATTAGTGGAATATCCTTGATATTTGAACTTCATCCAGTATCTTTTCATAGAAATATTCTTCTGAGCATTCTTGAATTTTACTTTACAAAGAAGTATCATGTTGACAATTTGGACGTTAATAGTTCCTGGATAAAATAATTATTGAACTTGTTTTATTGAATTCTTATATCATTGTCATCATCTTCATATTTATATTTTGTTGAAAGTCATCTGTGGCCTGTAGTGCATAGATGGACTTGGTATGATTATGACCAGAGATTATTCAGTATAATTATGACCAAATGTTACAAATGACGTGGTAAAAGTCCTTATTGGCCCGTAGTTCATTGATGGACAGTTTTTGGTATGATTATGGATATGGATTCTCTTCGGCCAAGGGTGCAAAGATGAATTGTTTTATAGCATGATCAAGACCATTGATAAAAATACGATTATCTTTAGCCCGTAGTGCATGGATAATTTGTGGTTGTGATACTAATGAAAAAGTCCTCATTGGCCCGTAGTGCATTGATGGACAGTTTTTGGTATGATTATGGTTATGGATTCTCTTCGGCCAGGGGTACAAAGATGAATTGTTTTATGACATGATCAGGACCGTTGATGAAAACACGATTATCTTTGGCCCGTAGTGCATGGATAATTCGTGGTCGTGATACTAAAGAATATCCTTGGCCCGTAGTGCAGGGATGATTTGATGATGTGGATTAATTATTGAGCTGAGTCTCAGCAATGAAATATTAATTCATGGATGTGATAATAATGAATATCATTGGCCGTAGTGCATGGATAATTCATGGATGTGATATTAACAAATATCCTTGGCCGTAATGCAGGGGTAATTCGATGATGTGGATTATTTGTTAAGCTGAGTCTCAACATTATTGGTTTTACAGTTGTATATCTTTGGCCTGTAGTGCAAAGATGAATTTATTAGTATGATTATGAGCAGGAATTGTGATTTGGTATAACCATGATTTGTGATATTTCAGGTGAAGATAGGTGATGAGAATCATCTTCGTCTTGGGTGCGAAAAGGGAATTCAGAATCACAATTATGATTATGAGTTATTCATATGATTGTGGACATGAATTGTTGATTGATGTTACAGGGATAAAACATTATTGGTGGACTTTTAACATGGAGAAGATAATAGACCTGATGGTCTATTTGACTTTTCTAATGAATTGTTCGTTCCGCTGTAACTATGGTTGAAAAGTTTTATCATCTACCATATGTTCTAAATCTCTGATTTATTATTGATGAAAGCTATTGATAATTTAATTATCTTTAGTCATGATATTCTTTACTGGGCTAGTTGTGCTCACCCTTTCTGCTTCACAATTCCTTTCAGGTAATAAGAGTGTTGCCATAAGAGTGTTGCCGGGTCGAGCGGGGATAACAGGGGAATAGAATAATGGTCTCTAGCTGTGGAGGTTCTCTCTAAATAGTATAGAAAAGTGTGTTGTATTCTATACATCATTTAGTAGTTATATTTGGTGAATCAAATAGGGTGAGGCGAACCCAACTTTGGAATGGTGTTTTGCCACTATCACACAAGATGTCTAATGACATACAACCTCGTGTTATCATAAGACAGGGTTGTGCGCATCCACTTGCTGAGTATATCTACGGGCACTACCTATATGATCTTGGAGATTATTTGAAATATAATATTCACTTGGAGACAGTGGAGATAATTATATGTTAAGAGAAGACTCACCATTGGAAAGAATATGATAGTAGTCTTCTTATTTTTCTTTGGGATCTATTGGGTCAACCAAGGATAATTCTGCGGCCATATGATATCTATTATAACCTAGACGCATGGCCTCCCATGTACGAAGGTTTCCTTGAGCACTTCCCAAAGATTTTAATTTCTAAAACAGTCTTTGACTATACTTTTATGTAAAGTACCATTGTAAGGTTGTGGTCAAGGCACCATGAGAGTTACATATATTTGTATTAAAACTCACAGTTAACTGTGGTCGTATTCTATACGACAGCTCAACAGTTGTATAAATGAAGTTGTATCTGAATTTTGTACTATGTATCTGGCAACTCAGAATGGGTGATGTATACCTAATTTTGGGGGCGTCACAATAGGGATAATATGTGATATGTCAATTAACCCTTATTTTGAAACTATATTCTAGAATGATATCTGAAATACAGGAGATGAGAAATGGGAAAATCATGATAGAAAGGAAATAACCGGGAAGGTACAATCCGAAATGAAAGCAAGGTATGTTTATGTTGTGGAAAAGAAGGTCACCTAGCTCGATTTTGTCGTGTAGTGAAGTCAAGTCCAGTTGGGACGGTGGCACCAAAGGCGGATAATGACAAAACAAAGTCGGTGGTTTCAGGAAGAGTGTTTTTCGCGACTTCTCCAAAAGGGAGTAACCCGAACGAAGTTAACATGGGTTAGTTAATTATCAATTCTTGTGAAGTTTATACCTTATTAGATACCGGTTCTACCTATTCTTTTATCTCTCTTGCTTGCACTCAACATTTAAATTTGACTTCGGAGAAATTAGACTTTGACTTATTGGTTGAAACTTCCATAGTAGAAACTTTCATTACCTCCACTATTTATAAATCTTGTTGATTCAAGTCGACACTTTCACGTTACCTGTCGATTTTATCTCATTGAAAATTTGTCGTAGTTAGAAAACGACAGAATTATCTTTTTATAAAAATAACGGCGAGTGTTACCGTTAAAACTGTTGAACTACCCGGTAGTAAAAGTACTGTAATACGCGTGGTTGCATAGTAGCACACGGTATTGATTATTGATGCTTACGTGAGAAGTCACTCAGTTATACTCAATTATTGCTACAATAATTGCTGCATCATATCTCTCATATTATTGATTCAATTATTTCCACAGTATCATCTGCATAATATGTTATATTATTAAATCAATAATTAAGATGACAAAGTTATTCATATTATTATTTGCAATATTGACAATGTCTAGAAGTTCTGTCAAGGAGAGGTTTGATCACCTAATTGCGCACCAATAAGGAGAAATCCTTATCGGAAAGCCCCCTCTTTCTTGGGAACGACCTGATTGTCAAATATTGTGAGTTATAATATTAATGATGAATAAGTTCGTGTTGATTAAAGATGAAATTGATATTTCAATTATGTTGGGATTATTAGTGTTAGTGGAAATCGACATTTATTTTGATAATAATTGATGTCTGGAAATTATACTGACAAATCGGGTAATTAATCGGATAACTGAGCAATTAATTGCTATTAATTCAAATGTTTAAAACTATTTATTCACACGTGTTTACTATTGATTCACATTCATGTACTATTAGGGGAGGTGGTGCAAGATTGATAATACTTGAATGACTAAATTAAAAATGGAGGTATAGATGAAGGTACTATACTGTAATTGTTTTTTTCACATGATTAGAACTATTGAGTCACATGATTTACTATTGATTCACATGATTTACTATTAGGGGAGGTGTTGCAAGTTTGATAATACTTGCAGGACTAAATTATAAATGAAGAAAAAGAGGAAGGTATTATATTGTAATATTTTGAGCCCCAAAATGTGCAATTATTGAAACTATATTTTCCAATAAATATAAGCGTATTCTTTCTTCATTTCTCACCGATTCACTAAAGCTATAGAGCAATTATTATAGAAAGATATTATAGAAAGAAAGAAGAAGAAAAGTCTGCTACCTCACTATTCTAGTATTCAATTTTATCTAAGGTTAAGGGTATTATTTATTTCATATTTTGAAGAGAAATTATTTTTCGCATTCGTATGAATATTATTTTCGTTCAATATTCGTAAGGAATATCATCTTCGTTCAATATTCGTAGGAATATTATTTTCATTCAACTGTCGTAAGGGGTATTATTAATTTCATATTCGAAATAGATATTATTTTTCATATTCGTATGAATATTATCTTCGTTCAATATTCGTAGGAATATTATCTTCGTTAAATATTCGATGGAATATTATTTTTATTCAACAGTCGTAAGGGGTATTATTTATTTCATATTCGCTTACGATATTATTTTTCATATTCGTAAGAAATTTTAATTCGTTTAATATTCGTAAGGAGTATTATCTTCATTCAATATTCGTTGGAATATTATTTTCGTTCAACAATTGTAAGGGATGTTATTTATTTCTTATTCGTAATGGTTATTATTTCTTACTATTCATGAGTTACTATTTACGGGTTACTATTCACATAGTTACTATTCACTCAAATACTATTCACTCGGGTATTCGAGGTACTTTTCGTGCTGAAGTACTATTCATGAGTTACTATTCATGGGTAACTATTCACCCAGTTATTATTCACTCTAGTATTATTCACTAGGGTATTCGAGGCACCTTTTGTGCCGAAGTACTATTTACGAGTTACTATTCATAGGTTGCTATTCACCTGCTTACTATTCACTCAAATATTATTCACTCGGGTGTGTTAGGTACTTTTCATGCCGGGGGTACTATTAACGAGGTACTATTCCCGAAGTACTATTCACAGGATACTATTCACGGGGTACTATTCATCCGGAAGATATATTTCTTTTCTGTCCAAATTATTTTTGATACGTGAATATTATTCTTGAATTTTACTCTACAAACCAGTATCATGTTCATAATTTGGATATTTTTAAACTCTGGATAAATTTAAAGTCTTTAATAATTATCATTGATTTCGTTTGATTAATGCTTATATCATTGTCATCATCCTCATGCTTATATTGTGATGAAAGTCATCTTTGGCTTACGTGCAAAGATGGACTGTCGATTATTAGTTTTACAGTTGTAAGACCCCAACTTTTATGAATAAAGAATAATTTTTCGAAATATATTTTTGAATATTATGGTGTGGATTTGATATAATGTTATTGTAACACCCCAGTCCCACATCGAAAGATAGGGGGAAAATCTGTCTGTATATGAGGAATTAAGTAACTACCAATAGTACCTTCAAGTCATGACCTTTTGGGAGCCTGTGGTGGGCTAGATGACCCAAGAAGATACTATTGGGCCAGTGGTTTGAGACTTTATTTGGATGGATTTGATTCGATTCGGACTTGGGATTTGACCCAAGATTTGTTCCGGACTCGGGATTTGACCCGGGTTGTTTCATATGGTATCAGAGCCGACTCTCGAAAGCTCGGGTCGGGTCATCCGATCGGGTTGCCGGAGGTGGGGACACGAAGGCTGGTGGTATTATCCCACAATGGAGAGATGAAGGTCCAGAGGTGGGGACACGAAGCCAGCCGGTATTATCCCACAATGGCTAGAGAGGCAAAGATCTTTGGGCCGTGTGTGTGATCGGTTCTGACGGGGACGTCAGAAATTTAAGTGGGGGAGTTTGTAACACCCCAGTCCCACATCGAAAGATAGGGGGAAAATCTGTCTGTATATGAGGAATTAAGTAACTACCAATAGTACCTTCAAGTCATGACCTTTTGGGAGCCTGTGGTGGGCTAGATGACCCAAGAAGATACTATTGGGCCAGTGGTTTGAGACTTTATTTGGATGGATTTGATTCGATTCGGACTTGGGATTTGACCCAAGATTTGTTCCGGACTCGGGATTTGACCCGGGTTGTTTCAGTTATAGTTGTGGGTAATATTTACAAATTTTACAAAGTAAGCAAGTGGTTATATAATATTCGATTGGTCGGGGAATATTCGTTTTAACAGGGAATATTCGTACGACGATACAATCATTGGTGGACCCCCAAAACGGAATTATTGTCGGATTGAGAAAACGACAAAAATACTTTATGAAATTAATGACGAAAGTTTTACCGTTAACTGTTGAAACACCCGGTGTTAAAAGTACAGTAATACGCGTGGTTGCATAGTAGCACACGATATTGATTATTGATGCTTACATGAGAATTCACTCAATTATACTCAATTATTGCTACAGTAATTGCTGCATCTTATCTCTCATATTATTGATTCAATTATTGTCACAATATCATCTGCATAATATTTATTATTATTAAATCAATAATTGAGACGACAAAGTTATTCATAATATTATTTACAATATTGACAATGTCTAGAAGTTCTGTCAAGGAGAGGTTTGGTCACCTAATTGCACGCCAATAAGGAGAAATCCTTATCGGAATGCCCCCTCTTTCCTGGGAACGACCTGATTGTTAAATATTGTGAGTTATAATATTAATGATGAATAAGTTCGTATTGATTAAAGATAAATTTGATAGCTCCATTGTGTTGGGATTATTAGTGTTAGTGGAAATTGACATTTATATCGATAATAATTGATGTCTGGAGGTTATATTGACCAATCGGATAATTAATCGGATAAATGAGCAATTAATTGCTATTATTTCATATGATTATAACTATTTGTTCACATGTGTGTACTATTGATTCACATTCATGTACTATTAGGGGAGGTGGTGCAAGATTGATAATATTTGCATGACTAAATTAAAAATGGAGGTATAGATGAAGGTATTATACTGTAATTAGTTTTTTCACATGATTATACTATTAAGTCACATGAATGAACTATTGATTCACATATTTACTATTAGGGGAGGTGGTGCAAGTTCGATAATACTTGCAGGACTAAATTAAAAATAAAGAAAAAGAGAAAGGTATTATACTGTAATATTTCGAGCCCCAACACGTGCAATTGTCGAAACTATATTTTCCTATAAATAGAAACTCATTCTTCCTTCATTTCTCACCAATTCACAAAAGCTTTAGAGCAATTATTATAGAGAGAAATTATAGAGAGAAAGAAGAAGAGAAGTATGCTACCTCACTATTCCAGTATCCAGTTTTTTTAATGTAAGGGGTATTATTCTTTCGTATTCATGAAGATAGTTATTTTCTTTCAATACTCGTAAGGGTTGTTATTCCATTCTTTATTATTCTGTTGGAATAACCTGTCTGTGCGGTCTATCACATGTCTGGTGAATTTTGTTGTTATTCCATTCTTTATTATTCTGTTGGAACATCCTGTCTGTGCGGATTACGCATGACCTGATTCCATTCTATATTATTCTGTTGGAACATCCTGTCTGTGCAGATTACGCATGACCTGGTTTCATTCTTTATTATTCTGTTGGAATATCCTGTCTGTGCGGGTTACGCATGACCTGGTTCCATTCTTTATTATTCTGTTGGAATAACCTGTCTGTGCGGATTACGCATGCCTGGTGAATTCTTCTATTATTCCATTCTTTATTATTTTGTAGGAATAATCTGTCTACGTGGATTATCGCATGGCGGTAAAAGTCCATTTGCGGTTTCATATATTCTATTATACTCAGCTGGTTAAAGTTTTGGCTTCTATACTCCATGAAATAAGTGGAATATCCTTGATATTTGCACTTCATCCAGTATTTTTTCATGAAAATATTCTTCTGAGCATTCTTGAATTTTACTCCACAAAACAGTATCATCTTGACATTTTGGACATTATTGATTTCTGGACAAATTAAATTATAAATCTTTAAAAATTTATCATTGAACCTATTTTATTGAATTCTTATATCATTGTCATCATCCTTATGTTTATAATATGTTGAAAGTTATCTGTGGCCTGTAGTGCAAAGATGGACTTGGTATGATTATGACCAGTGATTATTCAGTATAATCATGACCGTAATGTTACAAATAATGTGGTAAAAATCCTCATTGGTCGTAGTGTATTGATGGACAGTTGTTGGCATGATCATGACTATTGATGAATACACGAATATCCTTGGCCCGTAGTGTATGGATAATTTGTGATCGTGATACTAATGAATATCCTTGGCCGTAGTGCAGGGATGATGTGATTTATTTATTAAGCTGAGTGTGACACCCCCAAAATTAGGTATACATCACCTATTCTGAGTCGCCAGATACATGGTACAGAATTCAAATGCAACTTAATAATACAACTGTCATGTATAATACGACAAAACATAAACTGTGAGTTTGAATAGGAGAATGGAAGAATACTATTTAAATTTGAAAATCACGGACGCACAGTGGCACGCAGAAAAATTTGGCCGAAATAATTTTCTGACTTTACTATACAGGCACTATGCAAATACTATGCATAATAAAATATAATATATTATATATATTTTCATAAAAAACAAAACTTATTATAATATATATATATATATATATATATATATATATATATAAGTCACGAAAGTCACGCCCACAACTTCCATCCCCCTCCCCACCCCACCCCACCCCACCCCACCCCACCCCACCCCACCCCACCCCTTACTTCATAATCATATATATATATATAATATAATATAATATAATATAAAACATATATATATTACATAACTTATAATATATATACTTCTTACCCGTGATAAAAATTCAAAATTTCTCCTCTGACATTCAGTTTTCAACATGTGGGTCCCACATGTGGTCCCCCCCACCTATTATATATATATATACCGAATAATTTTCTACCGATTATTTTAAAAAATGGGTAAATGGGGGTCCATAAATACTTCATAAAATTCCCTCAATATTTTTAACAACGTTTATTCATATTATTATAACACGCAATATTAACAACCAGATCGTTCCCAGGAAAGAGGGGACTTTCCGATAAGGATTTCTCCCTATTGTCGTGCAATTAGGTAACCAAACCCCTTTCCTCGACAGAACTTTCTAGACACTGTTAATTATGCAGATAATAATATGAATAACTTGTCATCTCAATTATTGATTAAATAATGTAAAATATTGTGACAATAATTTAATCAAATAACGTGAGATACTATGCAGCAATTACTGTAGCAATAATTGAATAAAGCTGAGTGACTTCTCACGTAAGCATCAATAATCAATACCGTGTGCTACTATGCAATCACGCGTATTACTGTACTTTTAACACTAGGTATTTAAATAGTTTAAAGGTAAAACTTCCGCCGTTATTTTTATAAAAAGATATTTCTGTCGTTTTCTCTTTCGGACAATAATTATGTTGTGGGATCCACCAATGATTGTGCCGTCGTACGAATATTTCCTGTTAAAACAAATATTCCCCGACCAATCAAATATTATATAACCACTTGCTTACTTTACAAAATTTATAAATATTACCCACAACTATAACATTATAACAAATTCACACCTTAATATTCAAAAATGATAATTATAGAAAATTTCATCTTTATTCATAAAAGTTGGGGTCTTACAACCTCCCCTTCTTATAAAATTTCACCCTCAAAATTAGGGTACATACCTGGTATGACGAAGAGGTGAGGATACCATGATTTCATTTCGGATTCTAACTCCCAGGTCATTTCCTCAACATCGTGGTTTCTCCACAAAACTTTGACTTGAGGTATAACCTTGGAGCGTAGAATATGTTCTTTCTTATCCAAGATTTTAATAGGTACCTCTTCATACGTTAAATCTTCCGCTATCTCGTCTGGTTCTAACTCAATAATGTGGTTCGGGTGATCTTCCACATATTTACGTAACATAGATATGTGAAAAACGTTATGAACACGAGATATACTTAGCGGTAAAACGAGTCTATATGCCAAAGTTACTACTCAGTCAAGGATTTCAAATGGGCTAATGAATTGAGGATTGAGCTTTCCTCTCTTTCCAAATCTCATAACTCCTTTCCATGGAGTCACACGTAACAAGACATGATCACCAACATTGAATTTCACGTCCTTTCAATGAAGATCAACATAACTCTTTTGTCGATCTTGTGAGGTTTTTATACGTTGCCTGACCATTTGAATATTCTACGTAGTCATACGTACCTATTTCGGTCCCAACAACGTTGCTTCACCCACCTCATCCCAGCATACTGGAGAACGAAACTTTCTTCCATACAACGCCTCAAATGGAGCCATGCTGATACTTCCTTGATAACTGTTGTTATAGGAGAATTCCACTAATGGTAAGAACTTTTCCTAACTTCCCTTGAAGTCAAGGACACAGAGTCTTAATAGATCTTCAAGAGTTTGAATAGTCCTCTCCGACTGCCCGTCCGTTTGAGGATGATATGCCGAACTAAATAGTAAATCCGTGCCCATAGCTTTTTGCAAACTAACCCAAAATAGTGAAGTGAATCTTGGGTCTCGATCAGAAACTATGGATACTGGCATACCATGCAGTTTTACAATCTCATTTATGTACACACGAGCAAGACGTTCAAGTGAATAAGTTTCTCGTATAGGTAAGAAATGAGCAGACTTGGTCAATCTATTAACAATGACTTAAATTGTATCTATACCTTGAGAAACCTTGGGAAGACCAGTAACAAAATCCATGGTAATGTGCTCCCACTTCCATTCTGAAATTTCAAGTGGTTGCAATGGACCTTTTGGCACTTGATGCTCTGCCTTGACACGTTGATATGTTAAACACCTTGAGATAAACTTTGCGATCTCTCTCTTCATATTGCTCCACCAAAATGTATGTCAAAGATCATGATACATTTTGGTACTCCCAGGGTGGATTATAAATGGTGTGTTGTGCGCCTCCATCATGATTTTATACTTTAAATCAGGGTCGTTAGGAACACAAAGTCTAGAGTTGACTCTAAGTATTCCTTTTTCATCGATTCTTGCTTCTGAGATAACATCTTCTTCTTCATATGCATCAGCTCCAGGTCTGTATCTTGAGCAACTTTAACTTTATCGATTAAAGTCGGTTTAACTCGTATATTTTCCATCATCACGTGGGTTCCTAGAGTCTTTAACTCTATCTCCATCATTTGTAAGTCATATAAAATGGGCCTTTGCGTTGATAATATCGCACTCGTACCCGCATATGATCTTTTACTCAATGCGTCAACTACTACGTTTGCTTTTCCAAGATGGTATTGAATACTATGATCATAATCTTTCAACAGCTCGATCCAACGTCGTTGTCGCATGTTGAGTTCCTTTTGAGTGAAGAAATATTTGAGGCTTTTATAATCCGTATAGATCTCCATTTTCTCCCCATACAGGTAATGCCTTCAAATTTTAAGTGCGAAGACAATAGCTGCCAACTCTAGATCATGAGTAGAATAATTCCTCTCATATTCTTTGAGTTGTTGAGAGGCATAGGCTATAACTTTCCCATATTGCATGAGAACACATCCTAACCCTTTTCCCGAAGCATCACTATAGATGACAAATCCCTCCGAGCCAGATGGTATTGTCAGAACAGGTGCTGAAATTAGTCTCCTCTTGAGTTCTTGAGAACTCTTCTCACATTCCTTGCTCCAGCCGAATTTTGTATCTTTCCGAGTCAGCTGAGTTAATGGAGTAGCGATTCAAGAAAACCCTTCTACGAATCTCCGATAATAACCAGATAAGCCGAGAAAGCTACGTACTTCGATCACTGATTTAGGTTAATCCCAGCTTTGTATTGCTTTAATCTTTGTCAGGTCAACAGATATTCCATGACTTGATACTACGTGCCCAAGGAATGCTACTTCCTCAAGCCAGAACTCGCATTTCTTCAACTTAGCATAAAGTTTGTTTTCACGAAGCTTTTGGAGTATCAGCCTCAAGTGTTGCTCATGATCTTCATGGCTTTTAGAATATATGAGAATGTCATCAATAAAGATAACCACAAAATGATCCAAATATTCCTTGAATACTCAGTTCATCATATCCATGAAGGTAGCAGGAGCATTAGTCAATCTAAAAGACATAACTAGGAATTCATAATGCCCGTACTGAGTTCTGAAAGCTGTCTTTGGAATGTCATCAGTTTTAATCTTTAACTGGTGATATCCAGAACGAAGATCAATCTTTTAAAAAAAATTGGCGCCTTGCAACTGGTCAAATAGGTCATTAATACGAGACAATGGGTACCTATTTTTGATGGTTACATGATTCAACTTCCAATAATCAATACAAAGTCGCATACTTCCATATTTCTTCTTTACGAATAGAACAGGAGCTCCCCAAGGAGACGTACTAGGACAAATGAAACTGATGTCTAACAACTCCTGCAGTTGAGTCTTTAACTCCTGAAGTTCAATAGGAGCCATTCGATATGGGGCTTTAGAAATGGGTTTTGTATCAGGTTCAAGGTTGATACAAAATTCAATTTCATGCTCTGGGGGTAGGCCAGGAAGTTCTTCAGGGAATACGTCAAAATTTTTATTAACAATAGAAATATCATTCAAATCTGACGTATTTTTGTTTAAATATATGACATGAGCTAAGAAAGCTTGACATCCGTTTTTCAATAAACGAATAGCTTTATGGCTTGAGATGATAGTGATTGATTTTAATGGTTTGGTTGCTTGAATTCGCATAATAGGTTGGTTAGGAATATGAAATCTAACAACCTTACAAAAATAATCAATTTTTGCATGATGAGTAGTTAACAAATCAATCCCTAGAATTACGTCAAATGTAAGTATTTTCAATGAAATAAGATCGATAGGTAATGTGAGGGTACCGATTTGAACCAAACAAGACTTATAAACAGTGGATGTAATGAAGGTTTCTCTCAACGAAGTTTCAACAGATAAGTCAAAGTCTAATTTCTCTGGAGTCAAATTTAAATGTTGAGCGCAATTGGAGAAATAAAAGAATGGGTTGAACCGATATCAAATAAGGTATAAACTTCGCTAGAGTTTATGATTAGCTTACCCGTGATGACCTAGTTCAGGTTCCTTTCTTTTTGGGAGGTCACGACAAACTCTCTTCCTTGAACTACTAGTTTTGACTTTTCTGGGATGGCCTTTGGTGCCTCCATCCTAGCCTGACTTGGTTTCTCTGCACGACAAAATTGAGCTAGAAGACCTTCTCTTCCACAATTGTAACACGTTTTAGACTGCTGCACACAGTTTGGACTGATGTGTCCCTCCCCTCCGCATTTGAAACATATGATCGGTGGCCGTTCTCCTTCTTTAACAACGGGTGCTGGTGCTGACGTCTTTATATCAATGTTAAATCTTCTCTTCTTGAAATGTCCACTTTTACTGTCTTGGCCATGATTACCATCGAAGTGGTTACCATTTCTGGCATGTTGATTCCCTCCACGTTTGTTGTCACTACTTCGATGACTACTACAAATGGTATTATCATTTTACCGGTTGCTTTCTCTTGGTTGGGTTGACTCGTTATCGCGCTCCAATAACTGAGCCCTATTTACAACATCTGAATACAAACACAGTTTGTGAGAAATTAGGTATTGACATATCTCGGGTTTCAAACCTCTTAGAAACATCCGTGTCAGTCTCTCCTCATTATTAATCAAGTAGGACGTAAACCGAGACAACTCAACAAACTTAGCTTCGTACTGCGACACGATCATATTGTTCTGCTCCAGCTTGATGAACTCTACCTCCTTCATGTGACGAATACTTTCGGGAAAATACTTGTCGTTGAACAGTTCTTGGAACTTCTCCCAAGACATCTTTAGTGCAGCTGGTTGAGTCCGCTTTATAGATTCCCACCAATAATGTGACGCCCCCAAAATAAGTATACAACACCCATTTTGAGTCGTCAATAACATGGTACAGAAATAGTTACAACTTTATTAATTCAACATAACAACTGTGACTTTAAATACAAATATTGCCATCTAGACAATATTCATACCCAAATAAGTTCGTATTACAATTATTGGTACAATATTTCACAAAAATGGTGAGGACTACTAAAACAACTTCCTAGAACCTTCATTCCATACCCCGACTAGTACTCGCTACATTATCGCCTCCTGAGAAGAAAAATGGAACAAAAAGGAAAAGGGTGAGCTCAACTAGCCCAGTAAAGAATATTATGACTAAGATAACATAGAACAAATTATCGTTAGTCTTCAACATGGAAAAATCTAATAGAATACAATAGACAACCAGTTTTAAATCAATATTCGTAGCGGAAATAATAATTCATTAAAAGAGTTAAGTAGCGAATGCAATCTACTATCTTCTATATATGAATTTAAAAGTTCATCGTTTATATTTTATCCCTGTAACATTAATCAATATATATCAAGAATTAAATATTCATCTTTGCACTACAGGCCAAAGATATTCATCAGTTGGTCATGTTCATCTAAACGCCTGTTCATCTTTGCACTACGGGTCAAAGATATTCATCAGAAAATCATTCATCTTTGCACTACATGCCAAAGATATTCAGTAATATCATCACTTAGGACTGAGGATGATGAAAAATATTTTAAAGAAAACGAATCCAGTGAAATAAAAGAATAGATATTAAGGATTCGTATTTCGTGTCCAAAAATACCTCATAAATAATCATAGTGGAGTAAAATTCAAGAATGATCAAAACATGGATACAATCAAAGCTAGTATCCATAATAGACATTTTGGACGAAAAACGAAAATTTAATTTTTCTTTGAATAGTACTGTATTCGTGAATAGTGCCGTATACGTGAATAGTAACCCCGACACAAATAATTCCAAATTTGATAAAAGTTCAAACCAATATTTCGGTATAATGATATTGAAGAAAATAATATCATTTAAGAACAAAATAACATCCCTTACCTCAGAAAGATGGTACTTCTGACCGGAATACTGGATATAGTGCTGAAGGGAACTTGCACCGTATAACAACACTCAATGTATCAAAATACTCACAAAAATACGCTCGATAATATAGAGAGAGAAAGAGAGAGAAAACTTTAGTTTCTGGTGTGATTTTCAATTCTAACCTAAGCACCCTATTTATAGGAAAATGCTTAGAACACAAAAGCAGAAAATTTAATATAATAATATATTTATAAAATAAATTCATACACACCTCTTGAAAACTTGAATTCAGCCACCAAAGTAACCCACCACAATGACAAAAACGTTTTTCTAACAAAAAATATTTAAAACTTCTAAAAAATGATAATTAATTAATCCAGAACATTCAATAATTCATAATAAATAGCTCTTTTATCAGAAAAATTTGAAACTTATGTCTTCTCCATAGGAAATTCCATTATCTACAACTTTGCAGAAGAAAGTTTTTCCAAATTCCAAATAAAAATTGACCGAAATCCACAAACGGGCGATTTTACAGGCTATAATCAAATTTCAGTCAAGAAATGGGGTCCACCGACACACAAAACATCTGTTAATCATTTAATGCAACAAAAATACTCTTTCTCCTCATATACTCATATATCCCACATTCATTGTAAAAATATCACCATTATTATATTATTAAAATATAATAATATATTTAAATGAATTATTTTATAAGAAAAAGATAAAATATTAATTTTCAACAATTGTCACATTAAAAATTTTCTCTATCTATATCCATATAAAATTAATATTTTCCTCATCATATAAATCAATAGTTAATTATTCATAAATAATATTACAGAATCACAATACTGACAACCAAGCCGTTCCCAGGAAAGAGGGGGCTTTCCAATAAGGATTTCTCCTTACTGACACGCAATTAGGTGACCAAACCTCTCCTTAGACAGAACTTTTTAGACATTGCCAATAATATTATCTAATAATATTATTCAGATAATATGAATTATTGCTCCAATAATAGAAAATACTGTGTAGTGTCAATTATTGAAACAACAGTAATATAAATATTAACGTAGCAATTATTGAATCATTAAAATAAAATATTGAATAGTAATTACTGTTAAAATTATTGAGTAGTGCCTTCTTACGTAAGAATCAATAATTGGTGCAATACCGTGTGCTACTGTATTTTAACCACCGAATATTTCAACAGTATTAACGGAAACAACTACGCCGTTATTTATAAACAACTTATACTTGTCGTTTTCTTCATCCAATCGCTTTCCGTTATGGGGCCCACACAAGGATGCGCCGTCATACGAATATTCTCCGACAGTAAGAATATTCCACCACCAAACGAATATTCTGCGATAAAAATGAATATTTTATAACAACATGCTTATTTAAAATATTTGCGCATTTTACCCATAACTAACCACATTAATCAAATCAACCCTTACTATTTCAAAATAATAAATAGAGGAAATTAAATTTCATTTATTAATAATTTGGGGTCTTACAACCTCCTTTCCTTATGAAATTTGGTCCTCGAAATTGACGTACGTACCTGGTGTTTCGAAAAGATGAGGATACCTCTCTTTCATTTTTGTTTCCAACTCCCAGGTCATTTCCTTAATAGCATGGTTCCACCACAAAACTTTAACTTGTGGTATGACGTTTGTGCGTAGGAAATGCTCTTTCCTATCCAAGATCTTGACCGGTACCTCTTCGTACGTTAAGTCTTCAGCTATCTCATCCGGTTCTAACTCAATAACGTGGTTTGGGTCTTTCACATATTTACGTAGCACATATATATGAAAAACATTATGAACACGAGACATACTTGGAAGTAACGCGAGTCTATAGGCCACATTTCTTACTCGGTCAAGAATCTAAAATGGACCAATAAATCGTGGATTGAGCTTTCCTCTCTTCCCAAATCTTGTAACTCCCTTCCATGGAGCAACACGAAACAATACATGATCCCCAATACTAAATTTCACGTCCTTTCGATTAAGATCCGAATAACTCTTTTGTCGATCCTGTGCCGTTTGTATACGTTGTCGAATCATTTGGATCTTTTTCTTAGTCATACGTACCAACTCGGGTCCCAACAATGTTGTTTCACCCACCTCATCCCAACATATTGGAGAGCGACACTTTCGCCCATACAATGCTTCGAATGGAGCCACACCTATACTTGCTTGATAACAGTTGTTGTAGGAGAATTCCACCAATGGTAAATAGTTATCCCAACTCCCTTTGAAGTCTAGGACACATAGTCTTAATAGATCTTCAAGAGTTTGAATAGTCCTCTCCGATTGTCCGTCCGTTTGAGGATGGTATGCCGAACTAAATCATAAATCCGTGCCCATAGCTTTTTGCAAGCTAACCCAAAATCTTGAAGTGAATCTTGGGTCACAATTCGAAACTATGGATATTGGCATGACATGCAATCTCACTATCTCATCTACGTACATACGAGCAAGACGTTCAAGGGAATAAGTCTCCCGTATCGGCAAGAAATGAGCAGACTTGGTTAATCTATCAACAATAATCCATATAGAATTTATGCCTTGTGAAACCGTGGGAAGATCCGTAACGAAATCCATGGTAATATGTTCCCACTTCCATTTCGGAATCTCAAGTGGTTGCAATGGACCCTTAGGTCCTTGATGCTCCACCTTTACACGTTGACAAGTTAAACACATCGAGATAAACTTTGCAATCTCTCTCTTCATATTATTCCACCAAAATGTATGTCGAAGATCACGATACATTTTGGTACTTCCAGGATGGATTGCAAATGGTGTATTGTGTGCCTCCATCATGATCTTGTACTTCAAATCAAAATCGTTAGGAACATAAAGTCTGGAGTGGACTCGAAGTATTCCTTCTTCATCGATTCTTGCCTCTGGAATAACACCTTCTTGTACTTTCTTCTTCATACGCATCAGTTCCGGGTCAGTGACTTGAGAAACTTTAACTTTTTTGATTAAAGTTGGTTCTATACGTATACTTGACATCATTGCATGGGTCCTCAGAGTCTTGAATTTTATCTTCATCTTTTATAAATCACACAAAAATGGGCCTTTGTGTTGACAACATTACACTCGTTCCTGCGTATGATCTTCTACTTAATGCGTCGACTACCCCGTTCGCTTTTTCAGGATGGTATTGAATGGTATGGTCGTAGTCTTTCAACAGCTCGAGCCAACATCATTGCCGCATGTTGAGTTCTTTTTGGGTGAAAAAATATTTGAGGCTTTTATGGTCTGGATATATCTCCACTTTTCTTCCATATAGATAGTGCCTCCAGATCTTTAGCGCGAAAACGACTGCTGCCAACTCTAGATCATGAGTAGGATAATTCCTCTCATACTCTTTAAGTTGTCGCAAGGCATAGGCTATGACTTTCCCACGTTGCATGAGAACACTTCCTAACCCTTTGCCTGAAGCATCGCTGTAGATAATAAATCCATCCGTACCAGATGGTATTGTCAGAACAGGTGCCGAAATGAGTCTCCTCTTGAGCTCTTGGAAACTCTTCTCGCATTCCTCGATCCATAGGAATTTTGTATCCTTCCGAGTCAGCTGAGTTAATGGGATAGCGATTCGAGAAAACCCTTCCACAAATCTCCAATAATAACCAGCTAAGCCCAGAAAGCTACGTACTTCGGTCACCGTCTTCGGTTGCTCCCAACTTTGTATTGCTTTAATCTTCGTCGGGTCAACAGATACTCCATGTTTTGACACAACGTGCCCAAGGAATGCTACTTCCTCAAGCCAAAACTCGCATTTCTTCAACTTAGCATAAATCTTGTTTTCACAAAGCCTTTGGAGTACCAGCTTCAAATGGTGCTCATGAACTTCATGGTTTTTGGAATATATGAGGATGTCATCAATAAAGACAACAATGAACTGATCTAAATAATCCTTGAATACTCGGTTCATCATATCCATGAAAGTCGCAGGAGCATTAGTCAATCCAAAAGACATGACTAAGAATTCATAATGCGCATACCGAGTTATGAAGGTAGTCTTTGGAATATCCTCACTTCTAATCTTCAGCTGATGGTATCCAGAACGAAGATCAATTTTTGAAAAGAATTGTGATCCTTGTAACTGGTAAAATAGGTCATCAATACGAGGTAGCGGATACCTATTTTTGATAGCGACATGGTTTAATTCCCGGTAATCAATACAAAGTCGCATACTCCCGCCTTTCTTCTTTACTAATAAAATAGGAGCACCCCAAGGAGATGTACTAGGACGAATGAAACCGATGTCCAACAACTCCTATAGTTGGACCTTTAACTCCTAAAGTTGAATAGGAGCCATTCGATATGGGGTTTTAGAAATGGGCTTTGTACCAGGTTCAAGATCAGTAAAGAATTCAACTTTACATTCTGGGGGTAGACCGGGAAGTTCTTCAGGAAATACGTAAGGAAAGTCAATAACAACAGGAATATTATTCAAATATGACGTTTCTTTATTCAAATCCATAACATGGGCTAAGAAAGCTTGACATCCGTTTTTTAATAAACGAATAGCTTTATGACTTGATATAACAGTGATTGATTTTAATGGCTTAGTTGCTTGAATTCGTACAATAGGTTGGTTAGGAATATGAAAATTAATAACCTTACGAAAACAATCAATTTTGGCATGATGAGTAGTTAACCAATCAATCTCTAAAATCACGTCAAAAGCAAATATCTTTAAAGAGATAAGGTCAACATGTAATTTGATGGTTCCAACTTGGATCAAACAAGATTTATAAATAGTGGATGTGATGAAAGTTTCTTCTAACGGAGTTTCCACAGATAGGTCAAAGTCTAATTTATCCGGAGTCAAATTTAAACATTGAGCACAAGTAGGAGAGATAAATGAATGGGTATCACTGGTATCTAGTAAGGTATAAATATAACAAGAATTTACGATTAGCTTACCCGTGATCACCTCGTTTGGGTTCCTCGCATTTTGACCAGTCACGACAAACGCTCTTCCAGGAACCGTTGACTTTGACTTTTCTGGATAGCCTTTTGAGTCACCGTCTCCGCTGAACTTGGTTTTGCTACCATAAAATCTCGAGCGATATGTCCTTCCTTTCTATAATTATAGCATACCTTGAATTGTTGTGGGCAATTTGGACTGATATGTCCTTCTTTCCCGCATTTATAGCATATGACCGGTGGTCGTTCTCCTCCCTTGGAACCAGTTGCTGCTGGTGCTGACGTCTTCACATTGTCATTGTTGAATCTCCTTTTTTTTTAAAATCTCCCCCCGACTCGCTTCTTCTATTCTCAAGGCCATGATTACCACCAGAGTGGTTGCCGCTCTTGTCCGTATTCTTCTTTCTCCGCTGGTTATCGTTGTTCTGATTATTTCTGTCACCGGTATGATCCTGGTTGTGGTCCCTCGGTTGACCGTACTCGTTATCTCGCTCTAATAATTGAACCCTATTGACAACATCTGAATAGAGAGAAAATTTATGAGAAATGAGATATTGACGTATGTCGGGTTTCAAACCTCTCTGAAACATCCGCGTCATACGTTCCTCATTCTCCACCAGATGAGGTGCAAACCTGGATAACTCCGCGAACTTCGCCTCGTATTGGGACACCATCATGTTGTTTTTTCCCAATCTAATAAACTCTACCTCCTTCATATAACGAACACTTTCAGGAAAGTATTTGTCATTGAACAGTTTCTGAAATGTCTCCCAAGACATGCTGAGTGCGGCTAGATGGGTACGCTTCACAGATTCCCACCAGTAATCTGCTTCATTACGGAACATAAAAGTGGCGAATGGAACTTTTTGTTCCTCCGTGCATTCTAAGACATCGAATATCTTGGTAATTTACTTAACCCACGTCTCCGCCTTAATCGGATCCGGCTTTCCCCAGAATTTGGGTGGTCCCAACTCTTTGAACTGCTTGGATGTGACCAGCTGTGCGTTGCCATTGTTTCTTCCTATATTTTGAACAGGAATCTCCTTCGTCTGGTTTTACATGAACCGTAAAAAGCTTCTAAACATTTCATCGTTTATCGTCTACTCAGTGGTGTTGTTTACAGGATGAACATTGCCAGCCTGTTGCACGTTCTCCTCATTGGTGAACAAAGGTGTCTCCACGGTCTTATTTACTCCACTGTTAACATTCTCAATTGACATTCTCAAATACTGCCATAAAACAAGGGTTAATTTAACAAATTAACATATCGCATAATATCCCTATATTATGACCGACCAAAAAATAAGCTTAGGTAGGACACACTAGCGAAGGAATTACTCGTCTCTCCCATCCTAGTTCTATTCCCCGATCTCCGCCAGAGATCATATCCCTAAGATTTGATACCAACTGTGTCGCCCCCAAAATAGGTATACAACACCCATTTTGAGTCGTCAATAACATGGTACAGAAACAACTACAACTTTATTAATACAACATAACAACTATGAGTTTAAATACAAATATTTCCATCTAGACAATATTCATACCCAAATAAGTCCTCATTATAATTATTGGTACAATATTTTACAAAAATGGTGAGGACTACTATAACAACTTCCTAGAACCTTCATTCCATACCCCGACTAGTACTCGCTACATTCTCGCTTCCTGAGAAGAAAAATGGAACAAAAAGGAAAAGGGTGAGCTCAACTAGTCAGTAAAGAATATTATGACTAAGATAACATAGAACAAATTATCGTTAGTCTTCAACAGGGAAAAATCTAATAGAATACAATAGACAACCAGTTTTAAATCAATATTCGCAGCGGAAATAATAATTCATTAGAAGAGTTAAGTAACGAATGCAATCTACTATCTTCTATATATGAATTTAAAAGTTTATCGTCGATATTTTATCCCTGTAACATCAATCAATATATATCTTGAATTAAATATTCATCTTTGCACTACAGGCCAAAGATATTCATCAGTTGGTCATGTTTATCTAAACACATGTTCATCTTTGCACTACGGTCCAAAAATATTCATCAGAAAATTATTCATCTTTGCACTACATGCCAAAGATATTCAGTAATATCATCATTTAGGACTGAGGATGATGAAAAATATTTTAAAGAAAATGAATTCAGTGAAACAAAAGAATAAATATTAAGGATTCGTATTTCATGTCCAAAAGTACCTCATAAATAATCATAGTGGAGTAAAATTCAAGAATGATCAAAACATGGATACAATCAAAGCTAGTATCCATAATAGATATTTTCGACGAAAATTGAAAATTTAATTTTTCTGTGAATAGTGCCGTATTCATGAATAGTGTCGTATACGTGAATAGTGCCGTATACGTGAATGGTAACCCCGACACAAAAAGTTCCAATTTGATAAAAATATCAAACCAATATTTCGGCATAATGATATTGAAGAAAATAATATCATTTAAGAACAAAATAACATCTCTTACCTCAGAAAGACAGTACTTTTGACTGGAATACTGGATATAGTGCTGAAGGGAACTTGCACCATATAGCAACAGTCAATGTATCAAAATATTCACAAGAATACGCTCGATAATATAGAGAGAGAAAGAGAGAGAAAACTTTAGTTTCTGGTGTGATTTTCAATTCTAACCTAAGCACCCTATTTATAGGAAAATGCTTAGAACACCAAAGTAAAAAATTTAATATAAAAATATATTTATAAAATAAATTCACACACACCTCTTGAAAACTTGAATTGAGCCACCAAAGTAGCCCACCATAATGACAAAAACATTTTTCTAACAAAAAATATTTAAAACTTCCAAAAAATGATAATCAATTAATCCAGAACTTCAATAATTCATAATAAATAGCCCTTTTATCAGAAAAATTCAAAAATTACATCTTTTCCAAAAGAAATTCCATTATTTACAACTTTACAAAAGAAAGTTTTTCCAAATTCCAAATAGAAATTGATCGAAATCCACAAACGGGCGATTTTACAGGCTATAATCAAATTTCAGTCAAGAAATGGGGTCCACCGATACACAAAACATGTGTTAATTATTTAATGCAACAAAAATATTCTTTCTCCTCATATACTCATATATCCTACATTCATTGTAAAAATATCATCATTATTATAGTATTAAAATTTAATAATATATTTAAATGAATTATTTTATCAGAAAAAGATAAAATATTAATTTTCAACAATTTTCAGATTAAAAATTTTCTCCATCTATTTCCACATAAAATCAATATTTTTCTCATCATATAAATCAATAATTAATTATTCATAAATAATATTACAGAATCACAATACTAACAACCAGGTCGTTCCCGGGAAAGAGGGTGCTTTTCAATAAGGATTTCTCCTTACTGGCACGCAATTAGGTGTCCAAACCTCTCCTTAGACAGAACTTTTTAGACATTGCCAATAATGTTATCTAATAATATTATTCAGATATATGAATTATTGCTCCAATAATGGAAAATACTGTGCAATGACAATTATTGAAACAACAGTAATATAAAATATGAACGTAGCAATTATTGAATCAATAAAATAAAATATTAAATAGTAATAGCTGTAACAATTATTGAGTAGTGCTTTCTTACGTAAGAATCAATAATTGGTGCAATACCGTGTGCTACTGTATTTTAACCACCGAGTATTTCAACAGTATTAACGGTAACAACTACGCCGTTATTTATAAACAACTTATACTTGTTGTTTTCTTCATCCAATCGATTTTCGTTATGGGGCCCACACAAGGCTGCGCCGTCGTACGAATATTCCCTGACAATAAGAATATTCCACGACCAAACGAATATTCTCCGATAAAAATGTATATTTTATAGCCACTTGCTTATTTAAAATATTTGCGCATTTTACCCATAACTAACCACATTAATCAAATCAACCCTTACTATTTCAAAATAATAAATAGAGGAAATTAAATTTCATTTATTAATAATTTGGGGTTTTACAAATAATCTGTCTCTCTTCGCAATATGAAGGTGGAAAAGGGAACCTTTTGCTCATCGGAGCATCTCAAGACATCAAATATCTTAGTGATCTGCTTTATTCACGCCTACGCCTTAAGTGGTTTTGGCTCTCCCAATAACTCTGGTGGTCCCAGCTCCTTGAACTGCTTAACGGTGACCATCCGAGAGTTGCACGTGTTTCCACCTACATTTTGAACATGAGTCTCTCTCGCCTGATGTTGCATGAATTGCAGAAAGCCCCTAAACATTCCGTCGTTCATCATTTGGTCGGTGTTGTTGTTTGCATGAGTATTGTTGCTTTCCTGATGCATGTTTTCCTGGTTATTGATCGCTGGTGATTCAACGGTCTTATGTGCTCCATTGTTATTCTCAACATTCTCGGAAGTCATTTTCAAATACTGCCACAAAATAAGGGTTAATTGACATGCAACATATTATCCATATATTCTGACCTACCAATTAAATAACAAATAAACTTAGGTAGGTCATACTAGCGAAGGAATTACCCGTCTCTCCCCTCCTAGTTCTAGTCTCTCATCTCAGCCAATGATTATATCCCTAAGTTTTGATACCAATTGTGACGCCCCAAAATAGGTATACATCACCCATCTTGGGTCGCCAAATACATGGTACAAAATACAAATACAAACTTAAATATACAATATGAGATGTGAGTTTTAATACAAATATTATCTTCTAGACAGTATTCAAACTCAAAATAAGTCCTCAATACATTAATTATCACACTATTTCACAGAAATAGTGAGGACTACTAATGCAACCATCTAGACCGTCACTTCGTTCCCTGACTAGTCCCAGCTATATTCTTATTTCCTGAAGAGAATAATGAAAGAAAACGGTGAGCTTAACTAGCCTAGTAAGAAATATTATGACTAAGATAATGCATAATAATTTATCGTTAGCCTTCAACAGTGTTAACCTGATAAAATTTAATAAACATCAAGTTTAACTACAACGGAATAAGCAATCCATTAGAAGAGTCAAGTAGAGCATAAAATCTACTATCTTCTATGATTTAAAAGGTTTGTCATCGATTTTATCGCTGAGACTCAACTTAATAAATAATCCACATCACTGAATTATCCATGCACTATGGGCCAAGGATATTCTTTAGTATCACGACCACAAATTATCCATGCACTACGGGTTAAAGATATTCGTGTTTTCACCAATGGTCATGATCATGCCAACAACTGTCCATCAATGCACTACGGGCCAATGATGACTTTTACCATATCATTTGTAATATTATGATCATGATTATACCGAATAATCTCTGGTCATAATCATACCAAGTCCATCTATGCACCACGGGCCACAGATGACTTTCATCATAATATAAGCATGAGGATGTTGACAATGATATAAGAATTCAATTAAATAAAAGCAAAGGGTAATTTTTTAAATATTTATAATTTAATTTATCCAGAATTCAATAATGTCCAAATTGTCAACATGATACTGCTTTGTAGAGTAAAATTCAAGAATAATATTGTATCAAAAATGATTTAGACCGAAAAGTAATCAATTTTTTATGAATAGTACCCCGAGTAAATAGTAACTGAGTGAGTAATACCCCATGAATAGTACTTTGAGAATAGTTCCTCGTGAATAGTACTCCGACATTAAAAAGTTAAAACTTATCAAGAATGCTCAGAATAATATTTTCATGAAAAGATACTGGATGAAGTGCAAATATCAAGGATATTATACTAATTTCATGGAGTATAGAAGCCAAAACTTTAATAAAATGAGTGTAGAATTCGAAATATGAAACGAAATAATATTACTTATATACTACAGAGTATGGAAGAAAATATTATTATTTCATATGAATACTGAACAAAAATAATATCCCTTACCTTGAAAAGAAGAGTATTCCAACTGGTAGAGCGAAGATATTCTTGAAGAAAACTTTCACTGTTTTCTACGCTCAAAGCTTCTTAAAACTCTAAAAAAATACACTCAATATTATAGAAGAAGAATTCTCTTATTCTGGTGTAATTTTTAATTCTAATTAAGCATCCTATTTATAGGAGAATGGAAGGATACTATTTAAATTTGAAAATCACGGACGCACAGTGCCACGCAGAAAAATTCGGCCGAAATAATTTTCTGACTTTACTATACAGGCACTATGCAAATACTATGCATAATAAAATATAATATATTCTATTTTTCATAAAAAATAAAACTTATTATAATATATATATATATATATATATATATGTCACGGAAGTCACACCTGTGACTTCCATCCCCCCCCCCCCCACCCCCCCCCCCCAACCCAATTACTCCATAATCATATATATATATATATATATATATATATATTATAACTTATAATATATATACTTCTTACCCGTGACAAAATTTCAAAATTTCTCCCTTGACATTCATTTTTCAACATGTGGACCCCACCTATTATATATATATATATATAACAAATAACTTTCTACTCATAATTTTAAAAAATGGGTAAATGGGGGTCCATAAATACTTCATAAAATTCCCTCAATATTTTTAAAAAAGTTTATTCATATTATTATAACTCGCAATATTAACAACCAGATCGTTCCCAAGAAAGAGGGGGCTTTCCGATAAGGATTTCTCCCTATTGGCGCGCAATTAGGTCACCAAACCCCTTTTCTCGACAGAACTTTCTAGACATCGTTAATTATGCAGATAATAATATGAATAACTTGTCATCCCAATTATTGATTTAATAATATAAAATATTATGACAATAATTGAATCAAATAACTTGAGATATTATGCAGCAATTACTGTAGCAATAATTGAATAAAGTTAAGTGACTTCTCACGTAAGCATCAATAATCAATACCGTGTGCTACTATTCAACTGTAAGACCCCAACTTTTATGAATAAAGACAAATTTTTTATAAATATCATTTTAGAATATTATGGAATGAATTTTATATAATGTTATAATTGTGGGAAATATTTATAAATTTTGCAAAGTACGCAAGTTGTTATATAATATTCGATTGGTCGGGGAATATTCATTTTAACAGGGAATATTCGTACAACGACACAATCCTTGGTGGACCCCATAACAGAATTATTGTCGAATTGAGAAAATAATAAAAATATATTTTTATAAAATAACGACGAAAGTTTTACCGTTAACACTGTTGGAATACCTGGTGGTAAAAATACAGTAATACGAGTTGTTGCACAGTAGCACACGGTATTGCACAATATTTTTGAATTATTGCTTCTTACGTAAGAAGGCAATACTCAATAATTATTACAGTAATTACTGTTTAATATTTTATTTTATTGGTTCAATAATTGCTGCGTTGATATTTTATATTATTGTTGTTTTTATAATTGTCACTGCACAGTATTTCTCATTATCAGATCAATAATTCATATTATTTGAATAATATTATTAGATAACATTATTGACAATGTCCAGAAAGTTTTGTCAAGGAGAGGTTTGGTCACCTAATTACGCGCCAGTAAGGAGAAATCCTTATTGGAAAGCCTTCTCTTTCCTGGGAACGACCTGGTTGTCATTATTATGATTCTGTAATATTATTTGTGAATAATTAATTATTGATTTATATGATAAGAAAATATTTATTTTATGTGGACACAAATGATAAATAAAAAATATTTATTCGAAGTGGATTTAAACTGAGGAATTTTTAGCATGTGACATTTGTTGAAAGTTGGTATTTTATCATTTTTGATAAAATAATTCATTCGAATATATTATTATAATATTACATTATAGTAGTATCATGTGATTATATAATTGTACTTTTTTTTATAATTTGAATGGTAGCATTATTATAGTAAATTCATGGTATAAAAGTAAAAGGAGGTGGAAGAGAACAAATTGAATTTGAATTCCTGTGATGCAAGCGATGATGTCATCGGACAATGAGGTAAGCGATGATGTTATCGGACGATGAGGTATGCAATGATGTATTATGATCGATGTCGATAGCGGTGATATCATAAATTATGGTAAAAAGATTATTTTACCCTTACTCTGTGAAGCCTATAAATTGAAGCTCATTTCTTCATTATTTTTCACCAATTCATTCAAGCTATAGAGAAAGAAAGTATAGAGAGAATAAGAGAGAAAGAAGAAGAGTATTCTGTTACTAAACTATTGAAGTATCCAATCTCCTACTAAGGTAAGGGGTATTATTCTTCCGTATTCATGAAGAGAGTTATTTTCTTTCAATACTCGTAAGGGTTATTATTCCATTCTTTATTATTCTGTTGGAATAAATTGTCTGTGCAGTCTATCACATGCATGGTGAATTCTGTTGTTATTTCATTCTTTATTACTCTGTTGGAATATCCTGTCTGTGCGGATTACTCATGACCTGGTTCCATTCTTTATTATTATGTTGGAATATCCTGTCTGTGCAGATTACTCATGACCTGGTTCCATTCATTATTAATTTATTGGAATATCCTGTCTGTGCGAGTTACGCATGACCTAGTTCCATTCTTTGTTATTCTGTTAGAATAACCTGTCTGTGCGGATTACGTACGCCTGGTGAATTCTTATGTTATTTCATTCTTTATTATTCTGTTCGAATAATGTGTCTACGTGGATTATCGCATGGCGGAAAAATTCTATTTACGGTTTCATATATTCTATTATATTCAGCTGGTTAAAGTTTTGGCTTCTATACTCCATGAAATTAGTTGAATATCCTTGATATTTGCGCTTCATCCAGTATCTTTTCATGGAAATATTTTTCTGAACATTCTTGAATTTTACTCCACAAAGCAGTATCATGTTGACAGTTTGGACGTTATTGAGTTCAGGATAAATTAACTTATAAATCATTAAAATTTATTCTTGAACTTGTTTTATTGAATTGTCATCATCCTCATGTTTATAATATGTTGAAAGTCATCTGTGGCCTGTAGTTCATAGATGGACTTGGTATGATTATGACCATGGATTATTCGGTATAATCATGACCGTAATGTTACAAGTGATGTGGTAAAAATCCTCATTGGCCGTAGTGCATTGATGGACAATTGTTGGCATGATCATGACCATTGATGAATACACAAATATTCTTGGCCCATAGTGCATGGATAATTTGTGGTCGTGATACTAATGAATATCTTAGGCCACAGTGCAGGTATGATATGGATTATTTATTAAGCTGAGTCTCAGCGATAAAAGTAATGAAAAACCTTTTAAATCACAAAAGATGGTAGATTTTATTCTCTACTTGACTTTTCTAATGTATTGCTTGTTCCGTTGCAGTTAAACTCGATGTTTGTTATATTTTATCAGTTTAACACTGCTGAAGGCTAATGATAGTTTATTCTGCATTATTTTAGTCATAATATTTCTTACTGGGCTAGTTGAGCTCACCCTTTTGCTTTCATTGTTCTCTTCAGGAAATGAGAACGTAGCAGGGACTACTCGGGAAACGGAGTGACGGTCCAGATGATAGCATTAATAGTCCTCACTATTCTATGAAATAGTGTGATAATAAATGTATTGAGGACTTATTTTGAGTTTAAATATTGTCTAGAAGATAATATTTGTATTAAAACTCACAGATCATGTTGTATATTTAAGGTTGTATTTGTATTCTATACCATGTATTTGGTGACTCAGAATATGTGATGTATACCTATTTTGGGGGCGTCACAGTTGGTATCAAAGATTAGGGATATGATCACTGGCTATGATGTGAGACTAAAACTAGGAGGGGAGAGACGGGGAATTCATTCGCTAGTATGGCCTACGTAAGTTTATTTGGTATTTAATTGGTCGGTCAGAGTATATGGATAATATGTTACATGTCAATTAACCCTTATTTTGTGGCAGTATTTGAAAATGACATCCGAGAATGTTGAGAATAGCAATGGAGCACAAGAGACCGTTGAGTCTCCACATATCAATAATCAAGATAATGTTCATCAGGAAGGCGACAATCCTCATGCGAACAAAAACACTGACCAAATGATGAATGATGTAATGTTTAGAGGCTTTATGCAATTCATGCAACATCAGGCGAGAGCGGCTCCTGTCCAAAATATAAGTGAAAACACTGGAAACTCTCGGACGGTCATCGCTAAACAGTTCAAGGAGCTGGGACCACCGGAGTTTATTGAAGAGCCAAAACAACTTAAGGCGGAGACATGGATAAAGCAGATCACCAAGATATTTGTTGTCTTGGGATGCTTCGAGGAGCAAAAGGTTCCCTTTGCCACCTTTATGTTGCAAGAAGAGGCAGATTACTGGTGGGAATTGGTAAAGCGTACTCAACCTGCCGCACTGAAGATGTCTTAGGAGAAGTTCCAAGAACTATTCAACGACAAGTACTTTCCCGAAAGTATTCGTCACATGAAAGAGGTAGAGTTCATCAAGTTGGAGCAGAACAATATGACCGTGTCGCAGTACGAAGCTAAGTTTGCCGAGTTGTCCTAGTTTGCGTCTTACTTGGTTGATAATGAGGAAAGAATGACGCGGATGTTTCTAAGAGGTTTGAAACCCGAGATACGTCAATATCTAATTTGTCATAAACTGTGTTTGTATTTAGATGTTGTAAATAGGACTCAGTTATTGGAGCGCGATAACGAGTCAACTCAACCAAGAGAAAGCAGCTAGCAAAATGATAATATCAGTGGTAGCAGTCATCGAAGCGGTGACAAGAAACGTGGAGGGAATCAACATGCCAGAAATGGTAACCACTTCGGTGGTAATCATGGATAAGACAATAAGAATGGACATTTCAAGAAGAGGAGATTCAACAATGATGGAGAGACGTCAACATCAGCACCCGTGGTTAAGGAAGGAGAACGACCACCTATCATATGCTTCAAATGCGGAGGGGAAGGACATATCATTCCAAATTGCGCGATGCCATCCAAAGCATGTAATAATTGTGGAAGAGAAGGTCACCTAGCCCGATTTTGTCGTGCACCGAAGACAAGTCCATTTGGAATGGTGACACAAAATACCATCCCAGATAAGTCAAAACCAGTAGTTCAAGGGCGAGCTTTTGTTGTGACCTCCCAGAAAGAAAGGAACCCAAACGAGGTCATCATGAGTATACTTATCATAAACTCTAGCGAAGTTTATACCTTATTTGATATCGGTTCTACCCATTCTTTTATTTCTCCTCCTTGCGCTCGACGATTAAATTTGACTCCAGAGAAATTAGACTTTGACTTATCTATGGAAACTCCATTGGGAGAAACCTTCATTACATCCACTGTTTATAAGTCTTGTTTGGTTCAAATCGGTACCCTCACATTACCTGTCGATCTTATTTCATTGAAAATACTTGCATTTGATGTGATTCTAAGGATTGATCGGTTAACTACTCATCATGCAAAAATTGATTATTTTCGTAAGGTTGTTAGCTTTCATATTCCTAACCAACCTATTATACGAATTCAAGAAACCAAACCATTAAAATCAATCACTTTCATCTCAAGCCATAAAGCTATTCATTTATTGAAAAACGGATGTCAAGCTTTCTTAGCTCATGTCACAGATTTAAACAAAAATACGTCAGATTTGAATAATATTTCTATTGTTAATAAATTTCCTGACGTATTCCCTGAAGAACTTCCTGGCCTACCCCTAGAGCGTGAAATTGAATTTTGTATCGACCTGGAACCCGATACAAAACCCATTTCTAAAGCCCCATATCAAATGGCTCCTATTGAACTTCAGGAGTTAAAGACCCAATTGTAGGAATTGTTAGACATTGGTTTCATTCGTCTTAGTACGTCTCCTTGGGGTGCTCCTGTTCTATTCATGAAGAAGAAAGATGGGAGTGTGCGACTTCGTATTGACTACCGGGAATTAAACCATGTCACCATCAAGAATAGGTATTCGTTACCTTGCATTGATGACATGTTTGACCTGTTGGAAGGAGCACAATTCTTTTCAAAGATCGATCTTCGTTCTGGATATCATTAGCTGAAGGTTAAAATTGAGGATATTCCAAAGACTGCCTTCAGAACTCGGTACGGGCACTATGAATTTTTAGTCATGTCTTTTAGATTGACTAATGCTCCTGCTGCCTTCATAGATATAATGAATCGAGTATTCAAGGAATATTTGGATCACTTTGGGGTCGTATTTATTGATGACATCCTCATATTTTCCAAAAGCCATGAAGATCATGAGCAACACTTGAGGCTGATACTCCAAAAGCTTTGTGAAAACAAACTTTATGCCAAGTTGAAGAAATGTGTGTTCTGGCTTGAGGAAGTAGTATTCCTTGGGCACGTAGTATCAAGTCATGGAATATCTGTTGACCAGGCAAAGATTGAAGCTATTAAAGCTGGGAGCAACCTAAATTAGTGACCGAAGTACGTAGCTTTCTCGGCTTAGCTGGTTATTACCGGAGATTCGTGGAAGGGTTTTCTAGAATCGCTACTCCATTAACTCAGCTGACTCAGAAAGATATAAATTCAGTTGGAGCGTGGAATGTGAGAAGAGTTTTCAAGAACTCAAGAGGAGACTCATTTCAGCACCTGTTCTGACAATACCATCTGGCTCGGAGGGATTTGTCATCTACAGTAATGCATCGGGCAAAGGGTTAGGATGTGTTCTCATGTAACATGGGAAAATCATAGCCTATGCCTCTCGGAAACTTAAAGAATATGAGAGGAATTATCCTACTCATGATCTAGAGTTGGCAGCTATTGTCTTCGCACTTAAAATTTGGAGGCATTACTTGTATGGGGAGAAAGTGGAGATCTTTACGGATCATAAAATCCTAGAATATTTCTTCACCCAAAAGGAACTCAACATGCAGCAACGACGTTGACTTGAACTATTGAAAGATTATGATCATACCATCCAATACCATCCTGGAAAAGCGAACGTGGTAGCTGACGCATTGAGTAGAAGATCATATGCGGGTACAAGTGCGATATTATCAACGCAAAGGCCCATTTTGTGTGACTTGCAAAGGATGGAGATAGAGTTAAAGACTCCGGGGACCCATGTGATGATGGCAAATGTGACGCCCCCAAAATAGGTCCATTCCACCCAACCTATTCTGAGTCGCCCAATTACATGGTACAGAAAATAACTAAAACTTTATTACAACAATTGTTGTGCAAAATAAAACAACACATATGCTGTGAGTTTTAATACAAATATATACCAACTGTGGCTCTCATCCCAACCTTGGATAGCACGTCACAATGGCACCTTACATAAAGGTATAGTCAAAAACTGTTTTAAAAATTAGAATCTTTAGGAAGTGCTCAAGGAAACCTTCGTACATGGGAGGCCATGTGTTTAGGTTATTATAGATATCATATGTCCACAGAATTATCCTTGGTTGACCCAATAGACCCCAAAGAAAAACGAGAAGATTACTATCATATTCTTTCCAATGGTGAGTCTTCTCTTTATATATCATTATCTCCACAGTCTCTAATTGAGAATTATACTTTAAACAAATACCAAGATTATATAGGTAGTGCTCGTAGATATACTCAGCAAGTGGATGTTCACAACTCTGTCTTATGATGACACGAGGTTGTATGTCATTGGACATCTTGTATGATAGTGGCAAAACACCCTTCCAACGTTGGGTTTGCCTCACCCTATTTGATCCACCAAATATAACTACTAAATGATGACCACCGTTCTATTCCCCCTGTTACCCCCGCTCGACCCAGCTAGACTCTTATTACCTGAAAGGAATTGTGAAATAGAAGGGTGAGCACAACTAGCCCAGTAAAGAATATCATGAGTAAAGATAATTAAATTATCAATAGCCTTCATCAGTAATAAATCACAGATTTAGAACATATGGTATATGATAAAACTTTTCAACCATAGTTGCAACAGAACGAGCAATCCATTAGAAGAGTCAAATAGACCATAAAATCTATTATCTTTTCCATGTTAAAAATCCACTAACAATGTTTTATCCCTGTAACATCAATCAACAGTTCTGGTACACAATCATATAAATAACTCATAATTATAATTGTGATTCTAAATTCCTCTTCGCATTCAGTACGAAGATAATTTTCATTACATGTCTTTACATGAAATATCAAAAATCATGGTTATACCGAATCACAGTTCCTATTTATAATCATACTAATAAATTCAACTTTGCACTACAGGCCAAAGATATTCATTATCATTTCATCTTTGCACTACAGGCCAAAGATATTCAACAACAGGTCATCTTTGCACTACGGGCCAAAGATATTCAACAATAGATCATCTTTGCACTACATGCCAAAGATATTCAACAACAGATCATCTTTGCACTACGGGCCAAAGATATTAATATCTCAAAAAAAATATATAATCATTTCAGAATTTATATAAACAATAATTATAGCCATGTTGACCATTTCACCTTTACACTTTAGCTAAAGATATTCAATTATAAATTCAATGGTCATGATCATACCAGTCAACAATTCAACTTTGCACTACTGGCCAAAGGAAACCCATAGTCATGATCATATCAAAAATCTACCCATCTTTACACTCAAGTCAAAGAGAAATATCATCATTGGGGTTATAAAAATGTTATATATGATAATATAATCAACATATAGATTTAATCTCAAGAGTAATATATATTCATAAATCAACTATAATTTGGTCAGAAAAAGAAACCAATTTTGTCGTGAATAGTAACTCATAAATAGTAACTCGTGAATATTAACTCATGAATAGTAACTCGTGAATAGTAACCCCGACATGAAAAAGGTAGAAATTCCATAATAAAATTCATATCAATATTTCAGTATAATGATATTGAAAGAATAACATTTCTTAAAATTGTAAACAATTTATTTTAACTGTTTACACTTTACTAAATAATGTATTTAATCATCCTAAAATGCCAAACTCATAAGATTTTATCACCAATAACCAAAACCCTCATCAAAAATTTGTATATACCTCATATAGGATTCTCAAGCCATAAAATCCTATTTTCCAATTTTCTTACTTCACATAACATATTTAATTCATTTACTCATAACTAGTCCATTTTCATGAAAAATACCAAATCAGTATAAACAAATTTTCTTTTCTAGGATTTAGCAGAATATAGTTCTATATTGAACATATATTTTTCCCAGAATTTTTAAAATTCATTTACTATTTTTTATATGGCCAAAACAGCCGAATATTTAGACATTTATCATAAACTGTACCTTTATCCAAAAATTCCAAAATTTACAGAGTATACTTCTGTTATATACATGTATTCCCAATAACAATTTAGCCAATTTTGGAGTTAACCACAAGGAGTTATAAGGGTTTACCTTTAAAATAGTCTTTTCTCATAAAATTCACAACTCTTAATTTATACATCCAAAAATCTCCATTTTTGGACAAAATCTAGAAAACTCATCAAATTATCATTTCAAATTTTTTCAGAATTTCTGAAGGTCAGAAAAATTACGAAACTGAAAAACATAACAACCCTTATAATCCCTTACCTCAAAAGAGCAGTACTTCTGACCGGAATATCGGATGTAAAGCCGAAGAAACTTTGCACTGAATAAAAACTGTCAAAGTATCTAAATACTCACAAAAATACGCTCGATAACATAGAGAGAAAAAACTTATGTTTCTGGTGTGATTTTCAATTCTAACTAAGCACCCTATTTATAGGAAAATGTCAGCCCACCATTGCTGACAAAATTTACATATGTATGCTTATTTTGAAACTTGCAGCACACCTCAATGCTCATAAGCCCAACTTGCCCACTCCACCTTTCTCTGGTTATGGGTGAAATGTGTAAATTTTGCAAAATATGCAAGTGGTTATAAAATAATCATTGTTGTCGGGGAATATTCATTTGATCGTGGAATATTCTTGTTGTCGGGGAATATTCGTACGATGGCGCAGTTATTTGTGGGCCCCATAACAGAATAATTATCGGATGAAGAAAACGATAAGTTTGAATTTTTATAAATAACGGTGTAGTTGTTACCGTTAACACTGTTGGAATACCCGGTGGTTAAAATATAGTAATACGCATGGATGCACAATATTGATGAATTATTGATCCTTACATAAGAAGGCACTACTCAACAATTGTTACAGTAGTTACTGTTCAATAATTTATTTTATTGATTCAATCATTGCTGCGTTGATATTTTATATTATTGTTGTTTCAATAATTTTCACTGCACAATATTTCCCATTATCAGATCAATAATTCATATTATTTGAATAATATTATTAGATAGTATTATTGGAAATGTCTAAAAAGTTCTGTTAAGGAGAGGTTTGGTCACCTAATTGCGCACGAGTAAGGAGAAATTCTTATTGGAAAGCCACATCTTTCCTAGGAACGACCTGATTGTCATAAATGTGATTCTGTAATATTATTTGTGAATAATTAATTATTGATTCATATGATAAGGAAATATTTATTTTATGTGGATATAAATGTTGGATATATTTATTGTGGTTAAAAATGAAAGAGTTAATGTTGAGGTGTTTTATCAGTATTTTTGTCGAAATGAAGGTATTAAAAAATTAAACCAGTGTTTTTGAGATATATTGCGTGAGTTATAATTTTTAATCCGACCGTTGGATCGTTGTAATTTTTGGATATGTTATATATATATATATATATAAGTTGAGTATATGTCCACAAATTTTGAACCGTTAAAAATGAACGTATGATTTGTTATGAATTTTAAGAGGTGACTGGTTCAAAAATTGTGGAAGTATCTGAATTTAGCATTTTGGTGGAAAATTCTAGAATTGAGTGGGCCCCACTTGTGATTGGTGAATAAAATGTACTGAATTTTATTTCAAATATGGTGGGTGGGAATAGTAGCAGGTAAACCATCAGGTTGCAGGTCAAGTCTGCTAACATTTTCCTATAAATAGAGGGCTAAGTTAGAATTAAAAATCACACCAGAAATATATGCTTTCTCTCTCTAGATTATTGAGTGTATTTTGTGAGTATTTAGATATTTTGTGAGTTTCTATTCATCAGTGCAAGTTTCCTTCAGCGTTATACCGATATTCCGATCAGAAGTACTGATATTTTGAGGTAAGGGGTGTTATATTCTTCTTAAAATGATATTTTCTTCAATATCATTATACCGAAATGTTGGTATAAACTTTTTATCAAATTTAGAACTTTTTGTGTCGGGGTTACTGTTCACGTATGCGACACTATTCACGTATACGGCACTATTCACGAATACGGCACTATTCACCGAAAAATGAAATTTTCTTCTTTTTGTCCAAGATGTCTATTATAGTTACTATCTTTGATTGTATCTATGTTTTGATCTTTATTCTTGAATTTTGCTTCAAAATTGATTATTATGGAGTATTATTGATCTTGGATAAATTGTTATACGAATCCTTACTATTTGTCCTTCTGTCTCACTGGATTCGTTTTCTTTAAAATATTTTTCATCATTCTCAGTCCTAAATGATGATATTACTGAATATCTTTGGTCTGTAGTACAAAGATGAATGATTAACTGATGAATATCTTTGGCCCGTAGTGCGAAGATGAACAGGTGTTGAGATGAACATGACCAACTGGTGATACAAATAAATATCTTTGGCCTGAAGTGCAAAGATGAATATTGACTAAAGATATATATTGATTGTTGTTACAGGGATAAAATTGATGATGAAATTTTAAATCTTAGAAGATAGTAGAACTCATTCTCTTCTTGACTCTTCTAATGGATTGTTGTTTCCGACGCAGTTGTTGATCTTAAACTTGTTGTCTATTATATTTTATCAGATTTTTCCATGTTGAAGACTAATGATAATTTGTTGTATATTATCTTAGTCATAATATTCTTTGCTGGGCTAGTTGAGCTCACCCTTTTTTTTTTTCCATTGTTCTTCTCAGGAGGAGAGAATTTAGCAGGAACTAGCCGGGGTATGGAGTGATGATTCAAGATAGTTGTTTTAGTAGTCCTCACTATTTTGTAAAATAGTGTATCAATAATTGTAATGAGAATTTATTTGAGTGTGGATATTGACTAGAAGACAATATTTGTATTTAAACTCACAATATGTGTTGTCGTATTTTGCACGACAATTGTATTATTGAATTTGTAGTTTGGTTTCTGTACCATGTATTTGGCGACTCAGAATGGGTGTTGAATACCTATTTTGTGGGTGTCACAGTTGGTATCAAAGCTTAGGGATATGATCCCTGGCTGAGATATGAGACAAGTACTAGTAGGGGAGAGATGGGGAATTCCTTCGCTAGTATGACCTAACTAAGTTTATTTGGTATTTATTTGGTCGGTCAGAGTATAGGGATAATATGTTAATTTGTTTAATTAGCCCTTGTTTCATGGAAGTATTTAAGAATGGCAGCAGGAAATATTAACGATGGAGTGAATGAGACAATGGAGACACCTTTAATCACCACCTTGGGGAACGTGCAACAGGAAGGCAATATTTCTCCTGTAAACAACACTACCGAACAAATGATGAATGATGGGATGTTTAGAAGTTTTTTACAATTCATACAAAATTAGACGAGGGAGACTCGTGCACAAAATACGGGTTGAAATGATAACAACGGGTGACTTGTTACCGCTAAGCAGTTCAAGGAGCTGGGACCACCGGAGTTTTTGGGAAAGCCAGAACCACTTACGGCAGAGACGTGGATAAAGTAGATCACCAAGATATTTGATGTCTTGGGATGTTCCGAGGAGCAAAAGGTTCCCTTTGCCACCTTTATGTTGCGAGGAGAGGCAGATTACTGGTGAGAATCGGTAAAGCGTACTCAACCTACCGCACTGAAGATGTCTTGGGAGAAGTTCCAAGAATTATTTAACGACAAGTACTTTCCCGAAAGTATTCGTCACATGAAGGAGGTTGAGTTCATCAAGCTGGAGCAAAACAATATGAACGTGTCTCAGTACGAAGCTAAGTTTGCCTAGTTGTCCCGATTTGCATCACATTTGATTGATAATGAGGAGAGAATGACGCGAATGTTTCTGCGAGGTTTGAAACCCGAAATACGTCAATACCTCATTTCTCACAAACTTTGTTTATATTTAGATGTAGTGAATAGGGCTCAGTTATTGGAACGCGATAATGAGCCAGCCCAACCGAAGGATAACGAGCAACAATACGATAATAATCGTACCGGTGGTAACAGTCATCGAAACAATGATAACCATCGTGGAGGAAATTATCATGCCAGAAATGATAACCACTTCGGTGGTAATCATGGCCAAGATAATAGAAGAAATGATTCAAGTGGAAATTTCAAGAAGAGAAGGTTTAACGATGACGGGAAGACGTCGGCAACAGCACTAACACCATCAACAAATTCTAGGGGAGGAGAACGACCGCCAGTTTGATGCTACAGATGCGGAGAGGAGGGATATATAAGTCTAAACTGTTCAAAGCTTTCCAAGATATGTTTTAGTTGTGTAAAAGATGGTCACATAGCTCGATTTTGTCCTGTAGCGAAATCAAGTCCAATTGGGATGGTGGCACCAAAGGTGGATACGAACAAAACAAAGTCGGTGGTTTTAGGAAGAACTTTTTTCGTGACTTCTCAAAGAGCGAGTAACCCGAACGAAGTTAGTTATTTATAAATTCATACGAAGTCTATACCTTATTAGATACCGGTTCTACCCACTCTTTTATTTCTCATGTTTGTGCTCAACGATTAAACTTGACTCTAGAGAAATTAGACTTTGACTTATCTGTGGAGACTCCGTTAGGAGAAACTGTTATCATATCCACAATTTATAAATCCTGTTTGATCCAAATGGGCACAATCACATTACCTGTTGATCTTATCTCTTTAAAGATACTTGCATTTGATGTAATCTTAGGAATTGATTGGTTAACTACTCATCATGCCAAAATTGAGTGTTTTCGTAAGGTTGTTAGTTTTCATATTCCTAACTAACCTGTTATGTGAATTCAAGCAACCAAACCATTGAAGTCAAACACTTTCATATCAAGCCATAAAGCCATTCGTTTATTAAAAAATGGATGTCAAGCATTCTTTTTCTATTTCATAGATTTAAACAAAAATACGTCAGATTTGAATGATATTTCTGTTGTTAGAGAATTTCCTAATGTATTTCAAATAGAACTTCCCGGTCTACCCTCAGAACGTGATGTTGAATTCTTTATTGACCTTGAGTCGGGTACAAAACCCATTTATAAAACCCCATATCGAATGGCTCCTATTGAACTTCAGGAGTTAAAAGTCCAACTACAGGAATTGTTAGACATAGGTTTCATTCATCCTAGTACATCTCCTTGGGGTGCTCATGTTTTATTCGTAAAGAAGAAAGATGGGAGTACGCGATATTGTATTGACTACTGAGAATTAAACCATGTCACCATCAAGAATAGGTATCCACTACCTCGCATTGATGACCTGTTCGACCAGTTGCAAGGAGCACAATTCTTTTCAAAGAACGATCTTTGTTTTGGATATCATCAGCTGAAGATTAAAACTGAGGATATTCCAAAGACTACATTCAGAACTCGTTACGGGCATTATGAATTCTTAGTCATGTCTTTTGGATTGACTAATGCTCCTGCTGCTTTCATGGATATGATGAACTGTGTATTCAAGGAATATTTGGATCAGTTTGTTGTTGTCTTTATTGATGACATCCTCATCTATTCCAAAACCCGTGAAGATCACGAGCGCCATTTGAAGCTGATACTTGAAAGGCTTCGTGAAAACAAGCTTTATGCCAAGCTGAAGAAATGTGAGTTCTGGCTTGAAGAAGTAGCATTCCTTGGGCATGTGGTGTCAAAACATGAGGTATCTGTTGACCCGGCTAAGATTGAAGTAGTACAAAGTTGGGAGCAACCAAAGTCGGTGACCGAAGTGCGTAGCTTTCTGGGCTTAGCTGGTTATTATTGGAGATTCGTGGAAGTATTTTCTTGAATCGCTACTTCGTTAACTCAGCAGACTCGGAAAGATACAAAATTTGTATGGAGCGAGGAATGTGAGAAGAGTTTCCGAGAGCTCAAGAGGAGACTCATTTTGGCACCTGTTCTGGAAATACCATCTGGTACGGATGGATTTGTTTTATACAACGATGCTTCAGGCAAAGGGTTAGGATGCGTTCTCATGCAACATGGGAAAGTCATAGGCTATGCCTCATGACAACTCAAAGAATATGAAAGGAATTATCCTAGTCATGATCTAGAGTTGGCAGCAGTCGTATTCGCGTTGAAAATTTGGAGACAATACTTGTATGGGGAGAAAGTGAAGATTTATACGGACCATAAAAACCTCAAATATTTCTTCAGCCAAAAAGAAATCAACATGCGGCAACGAAATTGGCTTGAACTATTGAAAGATTATGATCACACTATTCAATATCATCCTAGAAAAGCGAATGTAGTAGCTGACGCATTGAGTAGAAGATCATATGTGAGTACGAGTGCGATATTGTCAATGAAAAGGCCCATTCTGTATGACTTGCAAAGGATGGAGGCAGAATTAAAGACTCCAGCGACCCACATGATGATGGCGAATATACTAGTAGAACTGACTTTAATCAATAAAGTTAAAGCTGCTCAAGCTACGGACATGGAGCTGATGCGTATAAAGAAGAAAGTGCAAGAACGTGTTATTCCAGAAGCAAGAATCGATGAAGAAGGAATACTTAGATTCAACTCCAGACTTTGTGTTCCTAACGATTTTGACTTGAAGCATAGAATCATGATGGAGGCACACAACACAACGTTTGCAATCCATCCTAGGAGTACCAAAATGTATCATGATATTCGACATACATTTTGGTGGAACAATATGAAGAGAGAGATCGCGAAGTTTATCTCGAGGTGTTTAACTTGTCAACGTGTAAAGGCGGAGCATCAAGTACCAAAGGGTACATTACAACCACTTGAGATTCTGAAATGGAAGTGGGAACACATTACTATGGATTTCGTTACAGGACTTCCCAAAGTTTCTCAAGGCATAGATGCTATTTGGGTTATTGTTGATAGATTAACCAAGTCTGCCCATTTCTTGCCGATACATGAGATTTATTCCCTTGAACGTCTTATAGTATGTGCATGAATGAGATTGTGAGATTGCATGGTATGCCAATATCTCGGATCGTGACCCAAGATTCACTTCACAATTTTGGGTTAGCTTACAGAAAGCTATGGGCACGAATTTACGATTCAGTTCAGCATACCATCCTCGAACGGACGGACAATCAGAGAGGACTATTCAAACCCTTGAAGATCTATTAAGACTTTGTGTCCTATATTTTAAAGGAAGTTGGGATAAGTACTTGCCACTGGTGGAATTCTCCTACAACAACAGTTATCAAGCAAGTACTACAGAAAAGATCCAAATGATTCGACAACGTATTCAAACCTCACAAGATCGACAAAAGAGTTATGCTGATCTTCATAGAAAGGACGTGAAGTTTAATATTGGAGATCATGTATTGTTACGTGTTACTCCATGGAAGGGAGTTACAAGATTTGGAAAGAGAGGAAAGCTCAATCCACGATTTGTTGGTCCATTTGAGATTCTTGACCGAATAGGAAATGTGGCCTATAGGCTCGCATTACCTCCAAGTATGTCTCATGTTCATAATGTTTTTCACATATCTATGCTTCATAAATATGTGAAAGACCGGAACCATATTATTGCGTTAGAACCAGACGAGATAGCCAAAGATTTAACGTACGAAGAAGTACCTGTTAAGATCTTGGATAGGAAATAGCATGTCCTTCGCACCAAGGTTATACCACAAGTTAATGTTTTGTGGAGAAACCATGCTATTGAAGAAATGACCCGGGAGTTGGAATCAGAAATGAAAGCGAGGTATCCTCACCTTTTTGAAACACCAGGTACGTATGTCAATTTCGAGGACAAAATTTCATAAGGAGGGGAGGTTGAAAGACCCCAACTTATTATAAATAAAATCGAATTTCCTCTAATTATTATTGTGAATAATAAGGTATTAATTTGATATAATTATCTGGTTATGGGTGAAATGTGCAAATTTTGCAAAATATGCAAGTGGTTATAAAATAATCATTGTTGTCGGGGAATATTCATTTGGTCGTGGAATATTCTTGTTGTCAGGGAATATTCGTACGACGGCGCAGTCATTTGTGGGCCCCATAACAGAATAATTGTCGGATGAAGAAAATGACAAGTTTGAGTTTTTATAAATAACGGCGTAGTTGTTACCGGTAACACTGTTGGAGTACCCGGTGGTTAAAATACAGTAATACGTGTGGATGCACAGTATTGATGAATTATTGATCCTTACATAAGAAGGCACTACTCAATAATTGTTACAGTAGTTACTGTTCAATAATTTATTTTATTAATTCAATAATTGTTGCGTTGATATTTTATATTATTGTTGTTTCAATAATTGTCACTGCACAGTATTTCCCATTATCAAATCAATAATTCATACTATTTGAATAATATTATTAGATAACATTATTGGCAATGTCTAGAAAGTTCTATCAAGGAGAGGTTTGGACACCTAATTGCGCGGCAGTAAGGAGAAATTCTTATTGGAAAGCCCCCTCTTTCCTGGGAACGGCCTGGTTGTCATAAATGTGATTCTGTAATATTATTTGTGAATAATTAATTATTGATTCATATGATAAAGAAATATTTATTTTATGTGGATATAAATGTTGGATATATTTATTTTGGTTAAAAATAGAAGAGTTAATGTTGAGGTGTTTTATTAGTATTGTGACGACCCCAAAATAGGTCTATTCCACCCAACCCATTCTGTGTCGCCAAATACATGGTACAAAAACAAATACAACTTCAGTAATACGACAACACATATACTGTGAGTTTGAATACAACTATTGTCTAATAGAGAGCATAAAAACTTAAAAGGAGTCCTTATTACATTTATTGATACACTATTTCACATAATAGTGAGGACTACTAATGCAACCATCTGGACCGTCAATCCATTCCCCGACTAATCCCAGCTATATTCTCATTTCCTGAAGAAAACAGTGAAAGAAAGGGTGAGCTCAACTAGCACAGTAAGAAATATTATGACTAAGATAATATACAACAAATTATCATTAGTCTTCAACAGTATAACAACCGATAGAATATAATAGACAACAAGTTTTAAATCAACAACTGCAGCGGAATAAACAATCCATTAGAAGAGTCAAGTAAATTATAAAATCTATTATCTTCTATGATTTAAAAAGTTTTTCATAATATTTATCGCTGAGACTCAGCTAAAAAAATAATCCACATCATTAAATCATCCCTGCACTACAGGCCAATGATATTCTTTAGTATCACGACCATGAATTATCCATGCACTACGGGCCAAGGATATTCGTGTATTCATCAATGGTCCTGATCATGCCATAAAATAATTCATCTTTGCACTACGGCTAAAGAGAATCCATAGCCATAAGCATACCAAAAACTGTCCATCAATGCACTACGAGCCAATGAGGACTTTTACCACATCATTTGTAACATTACGGTCATGATTATCCCAAATAACCCTTGGTCATAATCATACCAAGTCCATCTATGCACTACAGGCCACAGATGACTTTCAACAGTTGGTCATGTTCATCTCAACACTTGTTCATCTTTGCACTACGGGCCAAAGATATTCATCAGGTAATCATTCATCTTTGCACTACAGGCCAAAGATATTCATCAGTTAATCATTCATCTTTGCACTACAGGCCAAAGATATTCATTTATATCATCATTTAGGACTGAGGATGATGAAAAACATTTTAGAGAATGAATCTAGTAAGATAAAAGATCAAATATTAAGGATTCGTATTACAGTTTATCCAAGTTCAATAATACTCCGAAATAACCAATTTTGAAGCAGAATTCAAAAATAATGATCAAAATATGGATACAATCAAAGATAGTAACCATAATAGACAACTTGGACAAAAAGAAAAAAAAATCATTTTTCGGTGAATAGTGCCGTATTCGTGAATAGTGCCGTATACGTGAATAGTAACTCTGACACCAAAAGATAGAAATTTCACAAGAAAAATCATCATGCTTCGTGAATAGTACTTGTGAATAGTAACTCGTGAATAGTAACTCATGAATAGTAACCCTGACATGAAAAGTTCTAAATTTGATAAAAAATTCAGATCAATATTTCAGCATAATGATATTGAAAGAAAATATTATTTGCGAAGAAAATAACACCCCTTACGAATAATAAACGAAAATAATATTCCTTTCGAATATTGAACGAATATAATATTCCTTACGAATATTAAATGAAAATAATATTTCTTACTAATATTGAACGAAATAATATTCATACGAATATGAAAAATAATATATCTTCAGAATATGAAATAAATAATACCCCTTACCTCAAAAAGATAGTACTTCTGACTGGAATACTGGATATAGTGTTGAAGGAACTCGCACCGTATAGCAACACTCAAATTATCAAAATACTCACAAGAATATGTTCGATAATATAGAGAGAGAAAGAGAGAAAGCTTATGTTTCTGGTGTGATTTTCAATTCTAACTTAGCCCTCTATTTATAGGAAAATGGTAGCACGTCAAAGCAGACTTGACCTGTAACCTGATGGCTTTACCTGCTACTATTCCACCCACCAAAAATCAGCCATCTTCCAACCCAACCAAAAGTGGGGCCCACCCATTTCTAGAATTTTTTACCAAAATTATTTATAAACCTAATTTTCGAATCAGTCACCTCTTAAAATTCAAAAAAAATTATTCGTTCATTTTTAACGGTTCAAAATTTGTGAACATATACTCAACTTATATATGTATAACATATCCAAAAATCACAACGATCCAACGGTCAGATTAAAAATTATTACTCACACAATATAACTCAAGAACACTGATTTAATCTTTTAATACCTCCAATCCGACAAAATACTGATAAAATACCTCAACATTAATTCCTTCATTTATAACCACATAAATAAATCCATCATTTAAATCCGCATCAAATAAATATTTCCTTATCATATAAATCAATAATTAATTATTCACAAGTAATATTACAAAATCAGAATTATGACAACCAGGCAGTTCCCAGGAAAGAGGGGGCTTTCCGATAAGGATTTCTCCTTACTGGCGCGCAATTAGGTGACCAAACCTCTCATTGACAGAACTTTCTAGACATTACCAATAATGCTATCTAATAATATTATTCAAATAATATGAATTATTGATCTGATAATGGAGATACTGTGCGATGACAATTATTGAACAACAATAATATAAAATATCAACGTAGCAATTATTGAATCAATAAAATAAAATATTGAAGAGTAATTACTGTAACAATTATTGAGTAGTGCCTTCTTACGTAAGGATCAATAATTCAACAATACTATATAATACCGTCTGCTATTGTGCAACTACGCGTATTACTGTATTTTAACCACCGGGTATTCCAACAGTGTTAACAGTAACAACTACGCCGTTATTTATAAAAACTCAAATTTGTCATTTTCTTCATCCGAAAGTTATTCTGTTATGGGGCCCACAAATAGCTATGCCGTCGTACGAATATTCCCCGACAGAAAAAATATTCCACGACCAAATAAATATTCCCCAACAACAATGAGTATTTTATAACCACTTGTGTATTTTGAAAACTTTGCACATATCACCCTTAACTTTAAACTTTTATCAATTTAACCATTTACTGAGTAATAATTATAAGAAAAATTGAATAATTTTATTTCATAAAATTCGGGGTCTTACAATCTCCCCTCCTTATGAAATTTCGTCCCCGAAATTTACGTACCAGGTATTTCAAAGAGTTGAGAATACCTTGCTTTCATTTCAGATTCCATCTTCCATGTCATCATGATTTCTCCAATGCTCATCTCCTGTATTTCAGATATCATTCTAGAATACAGCTTAAAAACAAAGGTTAATTGAACAAATTAACATATCACATAATATCCCGATATTATGACTGACCAACAAATAAGCTTAGGTTGGACACACTAGCGAATGATTTACTTATCTCTCCCCTCATAGTTCTATTCCCCGATCTCCGCCAGAGACCATATCCCTAAGCTCTGATACCAACTGTGACGACCAGCGAGAGGCTTGGGGCTCTTCAAACTTAAGGCTCTGATACCAAATGTGACTTTGGACACCAACTTGTGTCAACACCTCACCAGGGTACCTATCAACTTGCCACCGAAAGAGGGCATCCCCTACGGAGAGTCTGGCTTCGGTGCATTCCCAATCAACAGGAAGTCACCTCTTAAAATTCATAACAAATCATTCGTTCATTTTTAATGGTTCAAAATTTGTGAACATATAATCAACTTATATATGTATAACATATCCAAAAATCACAAAGATCCAACGGTCAGATTAAAAAATATAACTCACACAATATAATTCAAGAACACTGATTTGATCTTTTAATACCTCCAATCTGACAAAATACTGATAAAATACCTCAACATTAATTCCTTCATTTATAACCACATAAATAAACCCATCATTTAAATCCGCATCAAATAAATATTTCCTTATCATATAAATCAATAATTAATTATTCACAAATAATATTACAGAATCAGAATTATGACAACCAGGCAGTTCCCAAGAAAGAGGGGGCTTTTCGATAAGGATTTCTCCTTACTGGCACGTAATTAGGTGACCAAACCTCTCCTTGACAGAACTTTCTAGACATTGCCAATAATGTTATCTAATAATATTATTCAAATAATATGAATTATTGATCTGATAATGGAGATACTGTGCAGTGACAATTATTGAACAACAATAATATAAAATATCAATGCAGCAATTATTGAATCAATAAAATAAAATATTGAACAGTAATTACTGTAATAATTATTGAGTAGTTCCTTCTTACGTAAGGATCAATAATTCAAGAATACTGTACAATACCGTGTGCTACTGTGCAACTACGTGTATTACTGTATTTTAACCACCAGGTATTCCAACACTGTTAATGGTAACAACTACGCCGTTATTTATAAAAATTCAAATTTGTCATTTTCTTCTTCCGACAGTTATTCTATTATAGGGCCCACAAATAGTTGTGCCGTCATATGAATATTCCCCGACAGAAATAATATTCCACGATCAAACGAATATTACCCGACAACAATGAGTATTTTATAATCACTTGCATATTTTGAAAACTTTGCACATATCACCCTTAACTTTAAACTTTTATCAATTTAACCATTTACTGAATAATAATTATAAGAAAAATTGAATAGTTTTATTTAATAAAATTCGGGGTCTTACAAGTATTTTTGTCGGAATGAAGGTATTAAAAAATTAAACTAGTATTTTTGAGATATATTGTGTGAGTTATAATTTTTAATCCGACCGTTGGATCGTTGTAATTTTTGGATATGTTATACATATATAAGTTGAGTATATGTCCACAAATTTTGACCTGTTAAAAATGAACGTATGATTTGTTATGAATTTTAACAGGTGACTGGTTCACAAATTATTGAAGTATCCAAATTTAGTATTTTGGTGGAGAATTCTAGAATTGAGTGGGCCCTACTTGTGGTTAGTGAAAAAATGTGCTGAATTTTATTTCAAATGTGGTGGGTGGGAATAGTAGCAGGTAAAGTCATCAGGTTGCAGGTTAAGTCTGCTAACATTTTCCTATAAATAGAGGGTTAAGTTAGAATTGAAAATCACACCAGAAACATAAGCTTTCTCCCTTTCTCTCTCTAGATTATTGAGTGTATTTTGTGAGTATTTAGATACTTTGTGAGTTTCTATTCATCAGTACAAGTTTTCTTCAGCCTAATACCGATATTTCGATCAGAAGTACTGATATTTTGAGGTAAGGGGTGTTATATTCTTCTTAAAATAATATTTTATTCAATATAATTATACCAAAATATTGGTATGAACTTTTTATCAAATTTGGAACTTTTTGTGTCGGGGTTACTATTCACGAATACGGCACTATTCACCGAAAAATGAAATTTTCTTCTTTTTGTCTAAGATGTCTATTATGGTTACTATCTTTGATTGTATACATGTTTTGATCTTTATTCTTGAATTTTGCTTCAAAATTGATTATTATGGAGTATTATTGATCTTGGAAAACTGTTATACGAATCCTTACTATTTGTCCTTCTGTCTCACTGGATTCGTTTTCTTTAAAATATTTTTCATCATTCTCAGTCCTAAATGATGATATTACTGAATATCTTTGGTCTGTAGTGCAAAGATGAATGATTAACTGATGAATATCTTTGGCCCGTAGTGCGAAGATGAACAGGTGTTGAGATGAACATGATCAACTGGTGATACAAATAAATATCTTTGGCCTGAAGTGCAAAGATGAATATTGATTAAAGATATATATTGATTGTTGTTACAGGGATAAAATTGATGATGAACTTTTAAATCTTAGAAGATAGTAGAACTCATTCTCTACTTGACTCTTCTAATGGATTGCTATTTCCGATGCAGTTGTTGACCTAAAACTTGTTGTCTATTATATTTTATCAGATTTTTCCCTGTTGAAGACTAATGATAATTTGTTGTATATTATCTTAGTCATAATATTCTTTACTGGGCTAGTTGAGCTCACCCTTTTTTTTTGTTCCATTGTTCTTCTCAGGAGGAGTGAATTTAGCAGGAACTAGTCGAGGTATGGAGTGATGATTCAAGATAGTTGTTTTAGTAGTCTTCACTATTTTGTAAAATAGTGTATCAATAATTATAATGAGGACTTATTTGAGTGTGGATATTGTCTAGAAGACAATATTTGTATTTAAACTCACAGTATGTGTTGTCATATTTTGCACGATAATTGTATTATTGAAGTTGTAGTTTGGTTTCTGTACCATGTATTTGGCGACTCAGAATGAGTGTTGTATACCTATTTTGGGGGTGTCACATCAATGCTCATAAGTCCAACTTGCCCACTCCACCTTTATCACATGTTTTTTTAATAAAAGAATTCAAATTCAATTTGAAAACTAATTCAATTTGATTATCTTCACTACATTTAATTCACAATAAATAACCCTTTTATCAGAAAAAATATAAATTTTATGTTCACTCCATAGAAAATTAAATTCTCTACAACTTTGTAAAAAAAAGTTTTTTCAAATTCCAAATAAAAAATAACCGAAATCCTCATACGGATGATTTTTCCACACTTTCAAAATACATACGGAGGCTTCTTCCTTTTTTCTTCTCTACATCATTCCTTCCTTGAATTTTCAAAGCCTTCCAAAAAGTACAACTCCACCCACCACACGTTTATATATATATATATATATATATATATATATATATATATATATATATATATATATATATATATATATATATTTACGGTCAGGATCAAGAGCACTCTCCTTAAATATCACTCTGCCTTAAATAGCACTCTACAATCAAAACGACGTAGTTTTTGGAGGACGCGGTGGCATTTTTGTAAATACAATGCCACCACGTATTTACAAAAATGCCACCGCGTCCTCCAAAAACTACGTCGTTTTGATTGTAGAGTGCTATTTAAGGCGGAGTGCTATTTTAAGAGAGTGCTCTTGATCCTCTCTGTATATATATATATATATATATTAAAACATTTATAATTATTAAAAAGAATTCATGATTCCATTTTCTCTCTTCCACCTTATTTTATTCATATTAAATAAATATTTCATTTATTTATATCCACAAAAAAATATATATTTCCTTATCAATAAATAATTATTCATAAATAATATTATAAAATCACATTTGAGAGAATTTCAGCCAAGATCTTGAAGACGATGATAATTGTGACCCTTATGGCACAATTGCTCTTTAGGATGCTCAAGATCCATTTTCTTGAGCCTAGTAGTAATCAATCAAAGTGAGGATATTGCACAGTCACCTGCAGTCACCTGCTCCGGCAGCCTCTTTCAGCCACAGTCATATCCAATTTTAAATTAGAAATTTCTTTATTAAGTTTATTAACTTCTTGATTTAATTCTGGGAGGGTAACTTCTTTAATTGGAGACTTAAACCTTTCAAGTATTTTATTCAAACTAAAAATAGGTTTTTCTTTTGCTTTAAGGACCTTATCAGGGACCTTCTTGTCTTTAATTAACAAATCTTTCAATTGTTTTAAATATTGAGTTTTTAATTCTGGGTCAGTGATTTTACTGATTAAATCAATTAATAGAGAGCTTTCTTCTTCATCCTTTGTAATTACATTAATTCTTTTACAACAGGTTTTATTACAATTATCAGCACATATAGTGACTTCATTTTCGCTAACAGAAACATTATCAGATGAATTATAACTGGAAGATTCTGGGATATCAGAAGCTTCTTCATTACCGCTACTACTTTCATTATCGATTCTCATTAACTCTAATAATTGTTCTGTATCTTCGGTTGAAATATTCAACTGTGCTAGTTTTTGTTTAACTCTACACTCACTTTTGTAATGACCTTTCTGACCACAATTGTGACAGACAATTTTACTCTTATCATAAGTCTTTGATTTCTTGTATGATTTTTTCTTTGATGACTTAGGCTTATTATAGTAAGTATCTTGATTATTATTTTTATCTCTATGGTGACTATACCGTTTCTTACGGCGTTTATGACTATTGCGTGACTGAGTATGTTTATCTTTATGCCTGTGCTTTCTTCTAGAGGGAGCAACTGGCGGTAAACCATACTGTTCACAGGATGTTCCTAATTCGTACTTAGCTTTATTTTTATCTTTTCTGGCTTGTTTGGCTAACTTAAAATCAATGCACATTTTTAATCCAATTTTTTGGATATGACTAATAATATCACCATAGGTTAAATTATCATAGTCAATAAATCCTAAATCTTTACTTAATTCTTCTCTAACTTTGTGGGCAAATAAGGAAGGTAAACCATTAACGAATTTTTCTTTCCAAAATGGTTTGTTACTGTCATTTCTCATCATAACTCTGGAAGTAAATACATCTTTGTACCATCTAAAATCAGTTAGAGTGGGACAAGTAAGGTTACTTAACTGATCATGAATTCTTAACATTTGTAATAGGGGCATTAATTCCGACAAGGTATGGTTTGTGTCACAATATTTTTCCTAAACCCCTCCTTGCCCAGTTAGAACACTTTTGTCATCATAGTAATTATCATTCCAAATATGAGGAAATTCCAGTCTTCCTTATATTTTGCAGTAAATACAAAATCCCTTGGATTTTGAAATGGCAATATGTAGTTACAGCGACCCAAGAAGTCACAGTATTCCATCCTCCGTCGTCCATAGGAGTTCGGACGGCTCAGACTTTTCTTTCTCCCATTTCTCAGGTCTCTCGCCATTTTTCCATTAAATGGTGGGATAAGTTTGGGGTTGATAGAATAATTGGCCAAGTTCAAAAGGAATTCCCGCTAACTCCTTTATTAACTCCTCCAGTTACTACTGCTCCTTTAGTTACCACGGCTCCTGCCGTTGCTTCCTCCAGTTCAGCTAGTAAATCAAAGACAACTGATAAATCCACAGAAAAATCAGTTGTTCCCCCTGATGCAGATAAAGTCACTAATGTTTCTAGTTACTCTCCTTCTGAGTTAAGGCGTCTTGCAGATGCCATTCATTTGAGACTTGATCAGTTATATGAAGAGTCAGACAAAGCTTCTTCTCAGTCCAGAGGAGAGAATTCCAGTCAAGATCTTGAAGACGATGATAATTGTGACCCTTATGGAACAATTGCTCTTCAGGATGCTCAAGATCCATTTTCTTGAGCAATCAATCAAAGTGAGGATATGGCACAGTCACCTGCTCCGGCAGCCTCTTTCAGCCACAGTCACCTTCCCCGGCAGCATAGTCAGCAGCATCTCCTACTTTTCCAGCGAAGGAGCGTTTAGTCAGGCACCTGGCCCCACGGCCGCATTTGTCAAAAGTTAACACCAGCTTTTCCACCGAAAGCTTGATGAGTCAAAAGTTTGTCGGTCATCTGGTTTAAAGTTAATAATGCGTCTGTATTTAGTCAAAAGTTAGTACTGTTTATCAACAGTTACTTGTCTGTAATTTGAATTTCATTTGTATTTCATTTACATTTGCATTTGTAATAGTTCTTTTCCTTATTCTATAAAAGGAAGCAGAGCTTAGTTATTGAGGCAGATTTTGAAAGACTCAGAGTTCCTTCTCTGACGAATCTTTAACCTCAACCGCTGTTTAGCCTACCTAGCCCCTCTTCATCTAATGTTCTTATTTCGGTAAATTGTAAGTCAATTGTAATCTTCTGTTTTTGTAAATATTCAAGTTATCATAAATAAAATTGTTTTATTTAGTTATTTGAATTGTGTATGTATGCCACATAGAATCTACTTCCATCTGTTCATGACTCATCTAAATCGGTCTGGCTTTTGTGGGAATTAGATGTTCTTTAAATTCTTTTGCATAAGGTAATCTAACTGTGTGCTTCTTCCTATGCCAAAAAGCGTTGGGAGAATCAGAACACAAATTGTTTATTAGATAATCTTTTAATTCTTTTATTTTTTCTTGAACTCTATTGCTTTTAAGTTGTTCTTCAACTTGTTGATACTTAATTTCTTCTTTAAGGAAATTTAAATGGGTAACTTTAGAGTTCAACAGATTCAATGATTTAGAAATTGATTCTTCTTGAATAAATTTTAAATCTCTTTCTTTTGGTTTAATAGATAAAATCTCTTTTTTAATAGTATTGTATTTTAACTGTGTAGGGTTCCATGCGCCAGAATGGAAACGAACAATTTGTTCATCAGAAGTAGGAGTTAATTTTTGCTTGAGAATGCCACCGAATCCAATGTCAGAGGCATCAGTTTCAACTATTTTGAATGCTGAATCATTGGAGATGCCAAGGCAGGGCAAAACCTTAACATATTTTTTAACTTGTTTGACGACAGAAGTGTGGATGTCAGTCCATGAAGGTGGATTACTTTGTAAGCGCTGAAAGAGAGGCTTACAAATCTTCCTGAGGTCCTTGTAAAACTGGCCAATATAATTGAGCGAGCCAAGAAACCTCTGTAGCTGAGTTTTGTCGACAATCTTATCTAGGAACCGGTCGGCGAATTGAATAGCTCTGTCAATTGGTCGCGTGAGTCCATGATAGAGGATTAGACCGAGAAACCTGACCTTAGTCAGAAACAGACTACACTTGGAAGGAGAAAGAACAAGACCATTGGTTTTAACCGTTTTGAAGAATGAATTTCCTTGGTAGGTTAAGTGTCTCTACCATTTTTAGTAAATTTGACCTTAAATCTGGATTTTGGCAAGTTGCTATTCACCCAGATGATAGGTATAAAACTGCATTCACCACTCCATTTGGACATTACGAATGGAATGTTCAGTCATTTGGACTTAAAAATGCACCCAGTGAATTTCAGAATATTCTTAACAATATTTTGAATCCTTTCAGTCATTTTATCATTGTTTATATCGATGATATCCTTGTATTCTCCAAGACTATTGAAGAACATATTAAACATTTGAATTCATTCTTCAAAACGGTTAAAACCAATGGTCTTGTTCTTTCTCCTTCCAAGTGTAGTCTGTTTCTGACTAAGGTCGGGTTTCTCGGTCTAATCCTCTATCATGGACTCACGCGGCCAATTGAAAGAGCTATTCAATTCGCCGACCGGTTCCCAGATAAGATTACCGACAAAACTCAGCTACAGAGGTTTCTTGGCTCGCTCAATTATATTGGCCAGTTTTACAAGGACCTCAGGAAGATTTGTAAGCCTCTCTTTCAGCGCTTACAAAGTAATCCACCTCCATGGACTGACATCCACACTTCTGTCGTCCAACAAGTTAATCTTTCTAGACATTGCCAATAATGCTATCTCATAATATTATTCAAATAATATGAATTATTGATTCGATAATGGGAAATACTGTGTAGTGACAGTTATTGAAACAACAATAATATAAAATATCAAAGCAGCAATTATTGAACCAATAAAATAAAATATTGAACAGTAATTACTGTAACAATTATTGAGTAGTGTCTTCCTACTTAAGAATCAATAATTCAAAAATACTGTGCAAAACCGTGTGCTACTGTGCAACCACGTGTATTACTGTATTTTAACCACCGGGTATTCCAACAGTGTTAACGGTAACAACTATGTCGTTATTTGTAAAAACTCAAATTTGTCATTTTCTTTATCCGACCGTTATTCGTTATGGGGCCCTTAAATTGCTGCGCCGTCGTACGAATATTCCCCGACAGAAAGAATATTCCACGACAAAACGAATATTCCCCGACAACAATGAATATTTTATAACCACTTGTGTATTTTGAAAAAAAAAAATCATATATCACCCTTAACTATAACTTTTTATCAATTTAACCATTTACTGAATTGTAATTATAAGAAAAATTGAATACTTTTATTTCATAAAATTTGGGGTCTTACAGTGAATATACGAGTAGAACCGACTTTAATCGATAAAGTTAAAGCTGTCCAAGCTACAGACCTGGAACTGATGCGTATGAGGAAGAAAGTGCAAGAAGGTGCTATGCCGGAAGCAAGAATCTATGAAGAAGGAATATTTCGAGTCAACTCCAGACATTGTGTTCCTAACGACCCTGATTTAAAGTATAAAATCATGATGGAGGAACACAACACACCGTTTGTAATCCATCCTGGGAGTACCAAAATTTATCGTGATCTTCGTCATACATTTTGGTAGAGCAATATGAAGAGAGAGATAGCGTTGTTTATCTCAAGGTGTCTAACTTGTCAACGAGTTAAGGCGGAGCATCAAGTACCAAAAGGTCCATTGCAACCACTTAAAATTCCAAAATGGAAGTGGGAGCACATTACCATGGATTTCGTTACCGGTCTTCCTAAGGTTTTTTAAGGCATAGAAGCGATTTGGGTCATTGTTGATAGATTGACCAAGTCTGCTCATTTCTTACCGATACGAGAAACTTATACACTTGAACGTCTTGCTCGTACATACATAAACGAGATTGTAAGACTGCATGGTATGCCAGTATCCATAGTTTCTGATCGATACTCAAGATTCACTTCACGATTTTGGGTTAGTTTGCAGAAAGCTATGGGCACAGATTTACGATTTAGCTCGGCATATCATCCTCAGACGGACGTGCAGTCAGAGAGGACTATTCAAACTCTTGAAGATTTATTAAGACTCTGTGTCCTTGACTTCAAGAGAAGTTGGGATAAGTTCTTACCATCGGTGTAGTTTTCCTACAACAACAGTTATCAAACAAGTATTGGCATGACTCCATTCGAGGCGTTGTATGGAAGAAAGTGTCGTTCTCCAGTATGCTGGGATGAAGTGGATGAAGCAATGTTGTTGGGACTGGAGTTAGTACGTATGACTATAAAAAAGATTCAAACAATCCGATAACGTATAAAAATCTCACAAGATCGATAAAAGAGTTATGGTGATCTTCATCGAAAGGACGTAGAATTTGATATTGGAGATCATGTGTTGTTACATGTTGCTCCATGGAAAGGAGTTACGAGATTTAGAAAGAGAGGAAAGCTCAATCCTCGATTCATTAGCCTATATTTAATCCTTGATCGAGTAGGAATTGTGGCCTAGAGACTCGCTTTACCGCCAAGTATGTCTCGTGTTCATAACGTTTTTCACATATCTATTTTACGTAAATATGTGAAAGACCCTCACCACATTATTGAGTTAGAACCGGACAAAATAGTGGAAGATTTAACGTATGAAGAGGTTCTTGTTAAAATCTTGGATAAGAAGAAACATGTTCTATGCTCCAAGGTTATACATCAAGTCAAAGTTTTTTGGAGGAACCACGATGTTGAGGAAATGACCTGGGAGTTAGAATCTGAAATGAAATCAAGGTATCCTTACCTCTTTGACATACCAGGTACGTACCCTAATTTCGAGGGCGAAATTTCATAAGAAGGGGAGGTTGTAAGACCCCAACTTTTATGAATAAAGATAATTTTTCTATAAATATCATTTTTGAATATTATGGAATGAATTTGATATAATGTTATAGTTGTGGGTAATATTTATAAATTTTGCAAAGTACGCAAGTTGATATATAATATTCGATTGGTCGGGGAATATTCATTTTAACAGGGAATATTCGTACAATGACACAATCATTGGTGGACCCCACAACGAAATTATTGTCGGATTGAGAAAATAATAAAATATCTTTTTATTAAATAACGGCGAAAGTCTTACCATTAACACCATTGGAATACCGAATGGTTAAAATACAGTAATACGCGTTGTTGTACAGTAGCACACGATATTGCACAATATTTTTGAATTATTGATTCTTACATAAGAAGGCACTACTCAATAATTGTTACAGTACTTACTGTTCAATATTTTATTTTATTGGTTCAATAATTGCTGCGTTGATATTTTATATTATTGTTGTTTCAATAATTATCACTGCACAATATTTCCTATTATCAGATCAATAATTCATATTATTTGAATAATATTATTAGATAGCATTATTAGCAATGTCTAGAAAGTTCTGTCAAGGAGAGGTTTGGTCACCTAATTGCACGCTAGTAAGGAGAAATCCTTATTGGAAAGCCCCCTCTTTCCTGGGAACGGCCTGGTTATCATTATTGTGATTTTGTAATATTATTTGTGAATAATTAATTATTGATTTATATGATAATGAAATATTTATTTTATGTGGACACAAATGATTGATAAGAAAATATTTATTTGAAGTGGATTTAAACTGAGGAATTTTTAGCATGTGACATTTGTTGAAAGTTGGTATTTTATCTTTTTTGATAAAATAATTCATTCAAATATATTATTATAATATTACATTATAGTAGTATCATGTGATTATATAATAGTACGTTTTTTTATAATTTGAATGGTAACAGTATTATAGTAAATTCATGGTATAAAACTAAAAGGAGGTGGAAGAGAACAAATTGAATTTGAATTCCTGTGATGCAAGCGATGATGTCATCGAACGATGAGGTAAACGATGATGTTATTGGACGATGAGATATGCAGTGATGTATTATGATCGATGACGTCAGCGGTGATGTCATAAATTATGGCGAAAAAGACTATTTTACCCTTACTCTGCCAAGCCTAAAAATAGAAGCTCATTTCTTTATTATTTTTCAAATATTCATTCAAGCTATAGAGAGAGAAAGTATAGAGAGAATAAGAGAGAAAGAGGAAGAGTATTCTGTTACTACACTATTGCAGTATCCAATCTCTTACTAAGGTAAGGGGTATTATTCTTTCGTATTCATGAAGAGAGTTATTTTCTATTAATACTCGTAAGGATTGTTATTCCATTCTTTATTATTCTGTTAGAATAACCTGTCTGTGCGGTCTATCGCATGCCTGGTGAAATCTGTTGTTATTCCATTCTTTATTATTCTATTAAAATATCCTGTCTGTGCGGATTACGCATGACCTGGTTCCAGTCTTTATTATTTTGTTGGAATATCCTGTCTATGTGAATTACGCATGACTTGGTTCCATTCTTTATTATTCTGTTGGCATATCATGTCCGTGCGGGTTACGCATGACCCGGTTCAATTCTTTATTATTCTGTTGGAATAACCTGTCTGTGCAGATTACGCACGCCTGGTGAATTCTTCTGTTATTTTATTCTTTATTATTCTGTTGGAATAATCTGTCTACGTGGATTACTGCATGGCGGCAAAAATCCATTTGCGGTTTCATATATTCTATTATACTCAGTTGGTTAAAGTTTTGGCTTATATACTCCATGAAATTATTGGAATATCCTTGATATTTGCGCTTCATCCAGTATCTTTTCCTGGAAATATTCTTCTGAGCATTCTTGAATTTTAATCCATAAAATAGTATCATGTTGACAATTCGGACGTTATTGATTTCTGGATAAATTAAATTATAAATCTTTAAAAATTTATCCTTGAACTTGTTTTATTGAATTCTTATATCATTGTCATCATCCTCATGTTTATAATATGTTGAAAGTCATTGGTGGCCTATAGTGCATATATTGACTTGGTATGATTATCACCAGGGATTATTCAGTATAATCATGACCGTAAAAGATATTTCTGTCATTTTCTCATTCCGACAATAATTACGTTGTGGGGTCCACAAATGATTGTGTCGTCGTACGAATATTCCCTGTTAAAACGAATATTCCCCGACCAATCAAATATTATATAACAACTTGCTTACTTTGCAAAATTTATAAATATTACCCACAACAATAATATTATAACAAATTCACACCTTAATATTCAAAAATGATAATTATAGAAAAATTCATCTTTATTCATAAAAGTTGGGGTCTTACAGTCACAGTATCATCTGCACAATATTTTATATTATTAAATCAATAATTAAGACAACACATTTATTCATATTATTATTTGCATTATTGACAATGTCTAGAAAGTTCTGTCGAGGAAAGACGTTAGGTTATTTAATTGTGCGCCAATAAAGAGAAATCTTTATCGGAAATCCCCCTCTTTCTTGTGAATAATCTGGTTATCAATATTGTGAGTTATAATATTAATGATGAATAATTGTTAAAAGATTAAAAATGTGTTTATTAAAGATAAGTAATTTATGGTAAATATTTACTCAATTTTTGGATATAAATAGAGGGGTTTGTCATGAGGCATTTGTTGTAAGTTTGACTTATTATTCTATGGGGAGATGTATTACTTTTTCAGACTGTCAGTTGTGATTTTAATAGTAAATCAATCTGGACTGTCGGTTGTGGTTTCAATAGTAATCCAATATAGACCGCCAGTTGTGGTTTTAATAGTAAATTAATCTGGACTGTCAGTTATGGTTTTAATAGTAAATCAATATTAACTGTCCGTTTTAATAGTAAATCAATCTGGACCGTCCGTGAATCAGTTACTATTTAGTCCATTCTCCTATAAATAGAAGTTTTTTTCTTCTTTCATTCTCACCAATTCACTAAGACTCACAAGAGAAACTATAGAGAGAAAGAAGAAGAGTATTCTGCTACTTCACTATTGCAGTATCCAATCTTCTACTAAGGTAAGGGGTATTATTTCTTTCGTATTGTAAGGGATATTATTTTTCATATTCATTCTTTAATATGTGGGAATAACATGTCTACGTGGATTATCGCATGCATGGTGAATAACCCTTCGTACTCATTCTTTATTTATGGAAAAGATATGTCTACGCGAATTATCACATGACGGGTGAAAATTCATTTGGAATTTCGTATATTATTTCTTTTCATATTCCTAAATTTAAACTCACTACGGTAAGTATTGCTCCTTTAATCTCTGAAATTAGTAGAATATCCTTGAGTTTTGTACTTCATCTAGTATCGTTTCATTGGAATATTGTCTAAAATTTCTTATTAAATTTCAATATTTCCATTCGGGGTACTATTCACTTGGGGTACTATTCACATGATAATATACACTCGGGTAGTATTCACTCGAGGTACTATTCACGAGGTACTATTCACTCAGAAATACTATTCATGGGGTACTATTTATTCGGGTATTATTTACGGGATATTATTCACGACAAAAGTGATTTGGTACTATTCTAATGCTTATGTTGTGGTAAAAGTTATTTTTGGCCCGTAGTGCATAGATGGACTGTTGATTGGTATGATTATGACCAAGAATTTTGTATTGGTATAATCATAACCTGTAATGTTACAGACAAATGATGTGGTGAAAGTCCTCTTTAGCTCGTAGTGCACAGATGAACAATTATTTGGCATGATCATGACCACTGGTAATACAAACGAATAACCTTGTCTCGTAGTGCATGGATAATTCATTGGTGATACATACGAATATCCTTGGCTCGTAGTGCATGGATAATTAATTGATGTGAAATGTTTATTGATTGGTATTACAGGGAAAAAATATTGAGGATGGATTTTTAAATCATAGAAGATAGTAGACATCATTCTTTACTTGACTATTCTAATGGATTGATGTTTACACTGCAGTTGTTGATCTAAAACTTGTTGTCTATTGTATTCTATCAGATTTTTCCCTGTTGAGGACTAAAGATAATTTATTCTACATTATCTTAGTCATAATATTCTTTGCTGGGCTAGTTGAGCTCACCCTTTTCCTTTCGGTTCCATTGTTCTTCTCAGGAGGCGATAATATAGCTGTGACTAGTCGGGGAGTGGAGTAATGGTTCAAGATGGTTTATATAGTTGTCCTCATTATTTTATAAAATTGTGTAACAATAATTTGAATGAGGACTTTATTTGAGTTCAGATATTATCTACAAGATAATATTTGTATTAAAACTCACAACTTATGTTTTGTCGTATTTTACATGACAATTAATAGTTGTATAATTGAAGTTTATATTTGAATTTTGTACCATGTATTTGGCGACTTAGAATGGGTCGTGTGGACCTATTCTGCGGGCGTCACAGTTGGTATCAGAGCTTAGGGATATGATATCTAGCAGAGATCTGTGATTAGAACTAGGAGGGGAGAGACAAGTAAAACTTTCGCTACTGTGTCCTACCTAAGCTTTTTTGTTATTTAATTAGTCGGTCAGAATATATGGATAATATGTGGCATGTCAATTTCTTTAATTAACCCTTATTTTGTGGCATTATTTAACCATGACATCTGAAAATCAAGAGATAAAATCATATAGAGTTTTAAGTAATGAATTGAGGAGATACATTTAAAGAATAAATATTGGAGTATAATATCTTGTTATAACATAGATTTTTATCGGGGAGTACTAATTAAGTTATTAAACTTGATTGTAGGATGTCAGTCAAAGAAGAAATTAGAGATATCCATGTGATGAGTGAAGAATTAATAGTTGCACCCGAGCTAGTCGCAGAGGTAACAGCTGAGAGTGAGGAAGAAGAGGAACCTAAGGAGGATTTATTAGGAGAATTTTATGATCGAAATATAGAACTTCAAGATCGTATTCGTGAGTTTAGAGCAGGGTGAAGAATGGCAAGCGGTCGTGGAACAAATGGATGCAACAATTCAAGATTTTGCTACCCGATATACGATGCTTAAACATAAGCTCTCTTTGGAAGAGTATATGATAATAGAGCTGGAATCTGAGAATGTAAATGTCAAATATTAGGTGAAAGAAGAAATAACTGAACGAGTGAGAATGGAGGATGTATGGGTTAAAGCCGCACGACGCGTTGATATTGTAGAAAAAGACGTCCGATCCAAGAAGGCTAAAATAGATGATATGTATTTCTCTTTTTGGACAGCAATTGGGAGAACCCAACATCGAGTTTTGAATTACCATATACATTGCAGTCAACCCCAATTCGATATGAATCGAAGATTAATGATTCAGATCATGGATCAGGAGTACGACGAAGTTGTTGAGGGTGGAATGTGCCCTATAGTGAAGTTAAGTCCAACAGTAATGATGACACCAAAGGTTGTCCCGGACAAGTCAAAATTGGTAGTTTAAGGGAGAACATTTGTTGTAATTTCCCAAAAAGCGTGGAACCCGAAAGAAGTTCATACAGGTAAACTAATCATAAACTCTTATGAAATCTATACCTTATTAGATACCTGTTCTACCCATTCTTTTATTTCACCTATTTGTGCTCAAACGTTTAAACTTGACTCCGGAGAAATTAGACTTTGACTTATCGGTTGAAATTACATTGGGAGAAACCTTCGTTACATCCACCATCTATAAATCTTGTTTGATTCAAATCGATATCCTTACATTACTTGTTGATCTTATCTCTTTGTAAATACTTGCATTTGATGTGATTTTAGGAATTGACTGGTTAATTACTCATCATGCTAAAATTATTTATTTTCGTAAGGTTGTTAGTTTCATATTCTTAACAAACCTATGTGAATTCAAGCAACCAAACCACTAAAATCAATCATTGTCATCTCTAGCCATAAAGTCATTCATTTATTGAATAATGGATTTCAAGCTTTCTTAGCCCATATCACGGTTTTAAAAATAAAAAATAAAGAAAATACGTCAGATTTGAATGATATTTCTATTGTTAATAAATTTCCTGACGTATTTCTTGAAGAACTTCACGGACTACCCCCAGAGTGTGAAATCGAATTTTGTATTGACCTTGAACCCGGTACAAAACCCATTTCCCAAACCTCATATCAAATGACTCCTATTGAAATTCAGGAGTTAAAAACCTATGAGGACCCATAATTTAAAACAATACAGTTTTTACGAATAATTTTTTTTTATAATATTTATATTGATTATCAATATTATGATAAGTTTCTGTGATATGAGCAAAGTAAGATGGTCAAACTATTTATTGACTGAGTAATATGAGTGACGTTTTATTAAACAGCTGATGGAAACCCTAACCCTAATTACGGATATGGATTAGATAGTTAATATAGTTATTATAATTGTATCTTTGAGTATGTGTTGGTACAGTATAGAATTAATGATTAAAGGTTGATCAGATAAGGTATAAGCTTAGTAAACCCTAATGGTATATTAGAAATCCTAATCTGTAATTAACAACCCTTACCTTAGCTAGAATAGTACTTCTAGTTGGAATATCAGATATAGTGCTGAAGGAACTTGCACCGTATAGCAACACTCAAAGTATAAAAATATTCACAAAATACGCTCGATATTATAGAGAGAGAAAGAGAGAGAAATCTGTAGTTTCTGGTGTGATTTTCAATTCTAACCTAAGCACCCTATTTATAGAAAAATGCTAAGAACACCAAAGCAGAAAATTTATTAAAATAATTTTATTTAACAAATATTCAAGCCCACTTCCCAAGAATCCGAATTCAGCTCATTTACCACACACGTGGGCTTGCAAAAAATGTTTTTCATGAATAAAACAATTAAAACCTCCTAAAATCAATTATTTCAGAACTTCGGAACTTCAATAATTCATAATAAATAGCCCTTTTGTCAGAAAATTTGAATATCGCGACTTTCCATAGGAAATTCCATTATCTACAACTTTGCAGAAGAATGTTTTTCCAAATTCTAAACAGAAATTGACCGAAATCTACAAATGGGCGATTTTATAAGCTATAATCAAATTTTAGTTAAGAAATGAGGTCCACCGACATATTTAACATGTTTTAAACATTTATTGCAACAAAAATACTCTTTCTCCTCGTATACTCATATATCCCACATTCATTGTAAAAATATCACCATTATTATATTATAATAATAAGATAAAATATTATTTTATCAGAAAAGATAAAATATCAATTTTTAACAATTGTCACCTTAAAAATTTTCTCCATTTATATCCATATAAAATTAATATTTTTCTCATCATATAAATCAATAATTAATTATTCACAAATAATATTATAGAATCGCAGTACTGGCAACCAGACCGTTCCCAGGAAAGAGGGGGCTTTCCAATAAAGATTTCTTCTTACTGGCGCACAATTAGGTGACCAAACCTCTCCTTAGACAGAACTTTCTAGACATTGCCAATAATGTTTTCTAATAATATTATTCAGAAAATAAGAATTATTGCTCCGATAATGAAAAATACTGTGTAGTGATGATTATTGAAATAATAGTAATATAAAAATTCAGCGCAACAATTATTGAATCAATAAAAAAAATACTAAACAGTAATTACTGTAACAATTATTGAGTAGTGCCTTCTTATATAAGAATCAAAATTTGGTGCAATACCGTGTGCTACTATACAACAACGCGTATTACTGTATTTTAACCACCGAGTATTCCAACAGTATTAGCGGTAACAACTACGCCGTTATTTATAAATAACTTATACTTGTCGTTTTCTTCATCCAATCGTTTTCCGTTATGAGGCCCACAAAAGACTGCGTCGTCGTACGAATATTCCCCGACCGCAAGAATATTTAACGACCAAACGAATATTCCCCGACAACAATGAATATTTTATAACCACCTGCTTATTTAAAATATTTGCGCATTTTACCCATAACAAACCGCATTAATCAAATCAACCCTTATTATTTCAAAATAATAAATAGAGGAAATTAAATTTCATTTATTAATAATTTGGGGTCTTACAACCTTCCCTCCTTTTAAAATTTTGTCCTCGAAATTAACCTACATACCTGGTGTTTCGAAAAGATGAGGATGCCTCGCTTTCATTTCCGTTTCCAACTCCCAGGTCATTTCCTCAATAGCATAGTTTCTCCACAAAACTTTAACTTTTGGTATGACCTTCGTGCGTAGGACATGCTCCTTCCTATCCAAGAACTTGATAGGTACCTCCTTATACGTTAAATCTTCTGCTATCTCGTCTGTTTCTAACTCAATAATGTGGTTCAGGTCGTCCACATATTTACGTAACATCGATACGCGAAAAATGTTATAAACACGCGTCATTCGAGAGTGAAATCGAATTTTGTATTGACCTTGGTTTCGCTACCGTACAATCTCGAGCGATATGTCCTTCCTTTCCACAATTATAGCATACCTTGAACTGTTGTGGACAGTTTGGGCTGATGTGTCCCACTTTTCCACATTTATAGCATACGACCGGTGGTCGCTCTCCTCCCTTAAAACCAGTTGCTGCTGGTACTGACGTCTTTGCAGTGTCATTGTTGAATCTCCTCTCTTTAAAATCTCCCCCCGACTCACTTCTTCTATTTTCATGGCCATGAGTACCACCAGAGTGGTTGTCGCTCTTGTCTGTATTGTTCTTTCTCCTCTGGTTATCGTTGTTCTGATGACTTCTGTCACCGGTATGATCCTGGTTGCGGTCTCTTGGTCGAACGTACTCGCTATCTCGCTCTAATAATTGAGCCTTGTTGACAAGATCTGAATATAAAGAAAATTTATGAGAGATAAGATATTTCCGAATCTCGGGTTTTAAACCTCTCTGAAATATCCTCGTCATTCGTTCCTCATTCTCTACCAAATGAGGCGCAAACCTGGATAACTCTGCGAACTTCGCCTCGTATTGGGACACCGCCATGTTGTTTTGTTCTAGTCTAATAAACTCTACCTCTTTCATATGGCGAATACTTTCAGGAAAGTATTTTTCGTTGAAAAGTTTTTGAAACGTTTCCCAAGACATGTGGAGTGCAACAGGCTGGGTACGTTTCACAGACTCTCACCAGTAATCTGCCTCGCCACGGAACATAAAGGAGGCGAATGGAACCTTCTGTTCCTCCGTGCATCCTAAGGCATCGAATATCTTTGTAATTTGCTTGACCCATGTTTCTGCCATGATCGGATTCGGCTTTCCCTTAAATTCTGGTGGTCCCAACTCTTTGAACTGCTTGGTCGTGACAAGCCACGCGTTGCTATCATTTCCACCCGTATTCTGTACACGAGTCTCCCTCGTCTGGTTTTGCATGAACTGCAAAAAGCTCCTAAACATCCCGTCGTTCATCGTCTGCTCAGTGGTGTTGTTTATAGGAGGAATATTGCCTTTCTGTTGCACGTTCTCCTGGGTGGTGATTAAAGGTGTTTCCACGGTATCATTAACTCCACCGTTAATATTCTCAGCTGCCATTCTTAAATACTGCCATAAAACAAGGGTTAATTAAACAAATTAACATATCACATATTAACCATATAGTTCGACTGACTAACAAATAAGCTTAGGTATGACATACTAGCGAAGGATTACTCGTCTCTCCCCTCCTAGTACTATTCCTCGATCTTCGCTAGAGACCATATCCTTAAGCTCTGATACCAACTATGACACCCCCAAAATAGGTATACAACACCCATTTTGAGTCGCCAAATACATGGTACAGAAACAACTACAACTTTATTAATACAACATAAAAACTGTGAGTTTAAATATAAATACTGTCATCTAGACAATATCCACACTCAAATAAGTCCTCATTACAATTATTAATACACTATTTTACAGAATAGTGAGGACTACTAGAACAACTTCTAGAACCATCATTCTACACCCCGACTAGTACTCGCTACATTCTCGCCTTCTGAGAAGAAAAATGTAACAACAAGGAAAAGGGTGAGCTCAACTTGCCCAGTAAAGAACATTATGACTAAGATAATATAAAACAAATTATCGTTAGTCTTCAACAGGGAAAAATCTAATAGAATACAATAGACAACAAGTTTTAAATTAATATTCGCAGTGGAAATAATAACTCATTAGAAGAGTTAAGTACAGAATGCAAACTACTATCTTCTATATACGAATTTAAAAGTTCATCGTCGATATTTTATCCCTGTAACATCAATCAATATATATCTGGAATTAAATATTCATCTTTGCACTACAGGCCAAAGATATTCATCAGTTGGTCATGTTCATCTAAACACCTGGTCATCTTTGCACTACGGGCCAAAGATATTAATCAGTCAGTCATGTTCATCTCAACACCTGTTCATCTTTGCACTACGGGCCAAAGATATTCATCAAGAAATCATTCATCTTTGCACTACAGGCCAAAGATATTCAGTAATATCATCATTTAGGACTGAGGATGATGAAAAATATTTTAAAGAAAACGAATCCAGTGAAGCAAAAGAACAAATATTAAGGATTCGTACTTTAAACAACTCTCACTCAAAAATACTTCATAAATAACCAGAGTGGGGTAAAATTCAAGAATGATCAAAACATGGATACAATCAAAGCTAGTATCCAGAATAGATATTTTGGACAAAAAGAAGAAATTTCATTTTTTAGTGAATAGTGTCGTATACGTGAATATTGCCGTATACGTGAATAGTAACTCCGACACCAAAAGATAGAAATTTCACAAAAAACATCATCATGTTACGTGAATAGTAACTCGTGAATTGTAACTCATGAATAGTAACCCCGACATGAAAAAGTTCCAAATTTAATAAAAAGTTCCAACCAATATTTCAGCATAATGATATTAAAGAAATAATATCACTTACGAAGAAAATAACATCCCTTACCTTAGCTAGAATAGTACTTCTGGTTGGAATATCAGATATAGTGCTGAAGGAACTTGCACCGTATATAAAAATACTCACAAAATATGCTCGATATTATAGAGAGAGAAATCTATAGTTTCTGGTATGATTTTCAATTCTAATCTAAGCACCCTATTTATAGGAAAATGCTTAGAACACCAAAACAGAAAATTTATTAAAATAAATTTATTTAACAAATATTCAAGCTCACTTCCCAAGAATCCGAATTCAACTCATTTACCACACATATGGGCTTGTAAAAAATGTTTTTCATGAATAAAACAATTAAAACCTCCAAAAATCAATTATTTCGGAACTTCAATAATTCATAATAAATAGCCCTTTTATCAGAAAATTCGATTCTCGTGATTTTTCATAGGAAATTCCATTATCTACAACTTTGTAGAAGAAAGTTTTTCCAAATTCTAAACAGAAATTGACCGAAATCCATAAACGGGCAATTTTACAGGCTATAATCAAATTTTAGTCAAGAAATGGGGTCCACCGACATGTTTAACATGTTTTAAACATTTATTGCAACAAAATACTTTTTCTCCTCGTATATTCATATATCCCACATTCATTGTAAAAATATCACCATTATTATAATATAATAATATAATAAAATATTATTTTATCAGAAAAGATAAAATAACAATTTTTAACAATTGTCACCTTAAAAATTTTCTCCATCTATATCCACATAAAATCAATATTTTCCTCATCATATAAATCAATAATTAATTATTCACAAATAATATTATAGAATCACAGTAGTGGCAACCATGTCGTTCCCAGGAAAGAGGGGGCTTTCCAATAAAGATTTCTCCTTACTGTCGCGCAATTAGGTGACCAAACCTCTAGTCAACGTGTAACTTGTCAACGTGTAAAGGCGGAGCATCTAGTACCTAAGGGTCCATTGCAACCACTTGAGATTCCGAAATGGAAGTGGGAACACATTACCATGGATTTCGTTACGGGTCTTCCTACGATTTCTCAAGGCATCAATGCTATTTGGGTTATTGTTGATAGATTAACCAAGTCTGCACATTTCTTGCTGATACGGGAGACTTATTCTCTTGAACGTCTTGCTAGTATGTATGTAAATGAGATTTTGAGGTTGCATGGCATGCCAGTATCCATAGTTTCAGATCGTGACCCAAGATTTACTTTAAGATTTTGGGTTAGCTTGCAAAAAGCTATGGGCACGGATTTACGATTCAGTTCGGCATACCATCCTCAAACGGACGGACAATCAAAGAGGACTATTCAAACTCTTGAAGATTTATTAAGACTCTGTGTCCTAGACTTCAAGGGCAGTTGGGATAAGTATTTACCATTGGTGGAATTCTCCTACAACAACAGTTATCAGGCAAGTATAGGTGTGGCTCCATTTGAAGCATTATATAGACAAAAGTGTCGCTCTCCAATATGTTGGGACGAGGTGGGTGAAGCAACATTGTTGGGACCCGAGTTGGTACGTATGACCACAGAAAAGATCCAAATGATTAGACAACGTATACAAACGGCACAGGATCGACAAAAGAGTTATGCGGATCTTCATCGAAAGGATGTGGAATTTAGTATAGGGGATCATGTATTATTGTGAGTTGCTCCATGGAAGGGAGTTACAAGATTTGGGAAGAGAGGAAAGCTCAATCCACGATTTATTGGTCCATTTAAAATTCTTGACCGAGTAGGAAATGTAGCCTATAGACTCGCGTTACCTCCAAGTATGTCTCGTGTTCATAATGTGTTTCACATATCTGTACTTTGTAAATATGTGAAAGACCCGAACCACGTTATTGAGTTAGAATCGGACGAGATAGCCGAAGACTTAATGTATGAGGAGGTACCTGTCAAAATCTTGGATAGGAAGGAGCATGTCCTACGCACGAAGGTCATACCACAAATTAAAGTTTTATGGAGGAACCATGCTATAGAGGAAATGACCTGGGAGTTAGAAACGAAAATGAAAGCGAGGTATCCTCATCTTTAAGAAACACCAGGTACGTATGTCAATTTCGAGGATGAAATTTCATAAGGAGGGGAGGTTGTAAGACCCCAAATAATTAATAAATGAAATTTAATTTCCTCTAATTATTATTTTGAAATAGTAAGGGTTGATGTGATTAATGTGGATAGTTATGGGTAAAATACGCAAATATTTCAAAATAAGCAAGTGGTTATAAAATATTCATTGTTGTCGGGGAATATTCGTTTGGTCGTGGAATATTCGTACTGTCGGTGAATATTCGTACGACGGCGCAGCCATGTGTGGGCCCCATAACGGAAAGCGATTGGAGGAAGAAAACGACAAATATAAGTTGTTTAAAAATAACGGCGTAGTTGTTACCGTTTACATTGTTGGAATACCCGGTGGTTAAAACACAGTAATACGCGTTGTTGCACAGTAGCACACGGTATTGCACCAATTATTAACTCTTACGTAAGAAGGCACTAATCAATAATGGTTACAGTAATTACTGTTCAGTATTTTATTTTATTGGTTCAATAATTGTTGCGTTGATATTTTATATTGCTGTTGTTTCAATAATTGTCATTACACAGTATTTTTCATTATCGAAGCAATAATTCATATTATCTGAATAATATTATTAGATAACATTATTGGAAATGTCTAGAAAGTTCTGTCTAAGGAGAGGTTTGGTCACCTAATTGCGCGCCAGTAAGGAGAAATTCTTATTGGAAAGCCCCCTCTTTCCTAGGAACTGCCTGGTTGTCAGTACTGTGATTCTGTAATATTATTTGTGAATAATTAATTATTGATTCATATGATGAGGAAAATATTGATTTTATGTGGATATAGATGGAGAAAATTTTTAATGTGACAATTGTTGAAAATTGAAATTTTATCTTTTTCTGATAAAATAATTCATTTAAATATATATATTATTATATTTTAATAATATAATAATGGTGATATTTTTACAACGAATGTGGGATATATGAGTATACGAGGAGGAAGAGTATTTTTGTTGCAATAAATGAATAAAATATGTTAAACATGTCGGTGGACCCCATTTATTGACTGAAATGTGATTATAGCCTCTAAAATCACCCGTTTGTTGATTTCGGTCAATTTCTGTTTGGAATTTGGAAAAACTTTCTTCTGTAAAGTTGTAGAGAATTGAATTTCCTATAAAAACTCGCGAGATTCGAATTTTCTGGAAAAAGGGCTATTTATTGTGAATTATTGAAGTTCCGAAGCTCCGAAATAATTGATTTTTGGAAGTTTAAATTATTTTAAATTAGAAAAACGTTTTTATTATTTTTCTAGAAGGTGGCATGTGGTTATTGAGCTGAAATCAGATTTCAAGTGTGCGTAGAAGATTTATTATATATATTATTATTATATTAAATTTTCTGCTTTGGTGTTCTAAGCATTTTCCTATAAATAGGGTGCTTAGGTTAGAATTGAAAATCACACCAGAAATTGAAGTTTTCTCTCTCTATAATATCGAGCGTATTCTTGTGAGTATTTTGAGTATACTTTGAGTATTACGGTGAAAGTTCAAGTTATAGCCTATATCCAGTATTCCAGTTAGAAGTACTATTTTTCCGAGGTAAGGGATATTATTTTTTTAAAATGATATTATTTCTTCTAATATCATTATACCGAAGTATTGATCTGAACTTTTAATCAAATTTGGAATTTTTTGTGTCGGAGTTACTATTCACGTATATGACACTATTCACGAATACGGCACTATTCATCGATAATTGAAAATTTTTCTTTTCGTCTAAAATATCTATTGTGGATACTAGCTTTGATTGTATCCATGTTTTGGTCATTCTTGAATTTTACACCACTATGATTATTTTTGAGGTATTTTTGGTCATGGTTAAAACAAAGTACGAATCTTTAATCCTTAATCCTTGTCATTTTGTTTCATTGGGTTCGTTTCTTTAAAAATATTTTCATCATCCTCAGTCTTAAATGATGAGATTATTGAATATATTTGGCCTGTAGTGCAAAGATGAACAGGTGTTTAGATGAACATGACCAACAAATGAATATCCTTGGCCTGTAGTGCAAGGATGAATATATGATTCAAGATGTTCATTGATTGATGTTACAGGGATAAAAATACTGTTGATGGACTGTTAAATTCATAGACATTAATAGATTTCATCATCTACGTAACTCTTCTATGAATTAATATTTTCCGCTGCGAATATTGATTTAAACTTTTTGTCTATTGTATTCTATTAGATTTATCCCTGTTGAAGACTAACGATAATTTGTTGTATATTATCTTAGTCATAATATTCTTTACTGGGCTAGTTGAGCTCACCCTTTTTTCTTTTTGTTCCATTTTTCTTCTCAGGAGGCGAGAATATAGCGAGTACGAGTCGGGGTATGGAATGAAGGTTCTAGGGAGAGTTATTTAGTAGTTGATAAGTAGGTTTTATACCTACTTATCCGGTATCTTTTACTTGAATTAGTTGTTTTTATTCATGTGTCTTAGTTACTTTGCATGCATTTTGTGTTCGTTTTGTAGGTTATACGTTTGGAAGCGATGTGAGCGATTATTGGTAAGGAAAAGCACGGAAAATGCAAACAAAAGCAAGCCGGATATTGTTTGTGCTTTTATGTTCATTTCATGTTCTTAGCTTGGAGCTTGGACTATATTGTAGAGCGTTTTCTTAGCTTTCCGGAACATCTTGAATCATTCCAATCGGAGTTCGGATGAAAGAGTTGTGGCATTTCTACCAACGGACGTTGAATTTCACCGTTTTGGGTGGTCATTTGCATAGCAGTCACTTCCACTCCAATTTCGACCATCATGCGTTTGTTATTTCTGAAAGCTCAAAGAATGAATGTTGTAGATCTGTTCGATAGCTTCGATTTGTTATGTCGCGGGCCCCGTAACTCCTCTCGGTTTAAAAGTTATGGTAGTTTTAACAGAGGAGGTTCCAGGAGAAAATGAATTGGCAGATTGGTGTCCAGCCGGGGCTGGACGTTTTTTAGCCTTAGGACCCAGCCGGGGCTGGGATCCTGGGCATTTTAGCAGCTTGCCATTCAGCTGGGGCTGGCTATTACATGGTCAAATACCCAGCTGGGGCTGGGTATGCGTGAAAAGGAGGAAATTTTGTCCGAAATTGAGTCCGAAAAGGATTGTTTCGAGTTGTTTGATTCAAGGACTTTCAAGAGGACTAAAAGACATGTACAAAGGCTTATAAAAGGAGGGGAATAACACAGATTAGAGGAGAATATTAGGAGATTAGAGAGCATTCTATTAAATTAGATTAGAGTAAATTAGATCAAAACACTAGTTTTTATGAGATTTGGAGATTGATGCAACTTGGAGACCATTGAAGATTCAAAGGAGGAGCAAGAAGGGAGTGTCAAATCTACTCACAATAGATTATTTTTTCTCATCTTATTCTATCTTTATCGTTTAATGTGTATTCAATTGTGGATTCTTAGTTTTAATTCAATAATAATGAACTAATTCTTTGTTTGAGATTACAATGGATCTTATTGTGTAGTTTATTTTAATATGCTTCGTTATTAATTAGTATTTTCTATTGTGAGGATTGTCTATTGTGATTTGGAATTAATTGTTTAATTGATTTGCCATCAATTACCATGATAATCTATATGAACTCGAGAGATGAAGTATAGATTTAGATCTAATCATGATAACATGTGTTCAGGATTTTGTTAATAGCTTAAACTTGATGTGTGTTAAGGTAGAGATATGCTTGACATCGCATGTAATCGGGTAGAGAACTTATTCTTCAACCTTCTTCAATTGTAATTCACATAGAGATATAGTGGGTTAGTTGATTAAGGTGTTTAATGGATTTTTATCTTAATTGTGGATTGACGTTAATACGGTATTAGTACATCTAGAGGTGGTTAATATTACTTTCGTGTTCTTGATTAACAATTCGGGATAGAGAATAATTGATGAGAAGTGTGTTAACTTAAATGAAGCAATAAGTGAAGTTGTGATCTTAAATCTCCATAATCTGATTTTTAATTAGTGGTAATTAGAATTAGTTTAGTTAAATATTTTAATTTATAACATTAAATTCATTTGTTTAAATAAGATTAAGTTGGTTACTAGTTAGTACTTGGTGATTTTTATTAAATAATTCTCTATGGGAACGATACTCAACTTATCACTTTATTACTTGTTGACCACGTATACTTGCGTATTGTGCGTAATTAGATTTTACCCAACGAGTTTTTGGCACCGTATCTGGGGAATTAGTTTAATACAGTTTTACCAATATTAGCTTCAATCAAATTAGTCTTAATTTAAACATTTTTATTTTTATTTTTAATTCTCTTCCTATATTTCTCTCTTTTCAGGTATCATGGATGACTTTGCGTATCAATGGCCATACACGAACATGACTCAACCAAAGGAAGCGGAGATTGACAGACTCACGACACTCTCCGCAATGTCAGCACAAATTGAAGAACTTTCGAGGAAGTTGGACGTTATCGCAGCCCAACAGAGTCGAAGGATGGCAGTTACCTGTGGCTATTGTGCTGGCAATCACCCGAGTCATCAATGCACCATCAATCTTGGGCCGGTACAGTATGGTGGTAACTACCTCAATCAGTATGTATATGATAATTATCATCAAGTTTGGGGGTATCACTCGGATTCTTCATAGAGTTACAACTATCAAGACCAATACTCTACTCCAAATCCAACATACATACCGGAATTCTCATATCAACCTCCATTAAAAGAAGAAAAGTCAAAGTTGGAGGAATTGTTGTCCAAGTTCATAGCATCAAATGAGGAGAGGAGGATTGATCAAGAGATGTCAATGCAAAATCTGCAGAACCATGTGGATCAAATACTCAAAACCTTGAACAACTGTCCTCAAAACAATCGGTGTTATGATGAGGATTCTGAGATTGATGAAGTGCCCGAGCCAAATCTACAACTGGATGAGACACGAGATGTTGAAAAAGAGGAGACAAGTGGGGATAATGAAAATAAGGTCGGTGAAGAACTAACTATGAGTACCAACGAGGATGAGCCGATGTTATTAGTGCCCCAAGTTCCTTCTCCGCCAAAGATCAAGGGTTCAGTTAGATTTACAAAATCGTGCCCGTTTGGTAGTCATGTCGTCGGCAAGGCTCTTTATGACATGAGAGCTACTACAAATGTTAAGCCATGGTGGGATGAGGAGGAAAAGATATAAGAAGAGCCCGTTGTTCTTGCCAAGCCTCAAAGCCCCAATCGAATCATAGGCTCAACGGACGGAAAAGCACCTAGTTATTCAACATTCTCAATTGGGCATATATTTAAACAAAGTATGCTAGGTGACTTTAAATCGATGGCTATCACAAATGGGAATCTACCAAAAGCTATATTATTTTCGATGGATGGAGGGTTCCTCAACTTTCGAAGAGGAATTGGATAGCATTGACCAGAAAAAGTCAGGCTGAAAGACTATAAATCAAGCGCTGACTGGGAGGCAACCCAGGAAATTTTATATTTATATGCTTTACTAGTTTATTTAGTAGATAGGAATTAAGTTGCTTATTAAGTTCTCTTATAATCTAATCCATGTTGTCTCTCTTCATTGCAGGTATTGGAGGTCCAATGGATAGCAAAATGATCGTCGCCGCCATCGCCACCATCAACTCACGCTTATGGTAATAATTATTATAAGACTATGAAAAATAGTGCGACTGTTGTTTGAGTTATCTATTGGTACAGATTACTTCACAACTATTAACCGGTTGTAGAAGAATATTATAAAGAAAACATTTAAATTCTTTCAACTTATATATATATATAAATACTTGCTGGGCACTCAAATGCTCATCCTTGCTTAATTTAAATGTTTTCAGCTAAGTGTGAAGAACTGGAAAGTTCGGCCAAGATCAAGTGAAAAAAAGGAAAGCAAACAGGGCATGTTATTGGTATCATTTGTAATATATAGACTGTATTAAGTTAATGATATGTATTTTATATCATGTAAAGAATGTAGTAAAGGTTGTGTACTTGGGATTAGACTCTAATAAATATAAGTTAAGTTTAAGTTTTATATTATGGTTATTATTATTAGTAATTATTCCGCTCATAGAAATGGTATCGTGAAGTATCGAGTTCGGGTTTCAAGTATCCGGGTTCGGGGACTTTACATCATGGTATCAGAGCTATAGGGTTAGATACCTTAGGTGGGTTAGACCTTAGGCTATAACCTTAGAACAGAGGGAAACGTTGAAAATATAAATAACTCATATAGAGTTTAAAAAGGAGATGAATTGAATAAATTCATCGTCAAACAAAATAAAAGATAATTTATAAAACTATTATGTGTTGTGTGTATATATTATATGCTAATTTGGATAATTGTTGTGTGTAGATGTCAGGTGAAAAAGAATTAGGTTACCCTTAAGTCGTAAAGAATAAGTCAACGTCCATGACTGAGCCAATATCAAAGCTAATAGCTGCAATAGAGGCTCACATTGAAAGCTATCTCAAAGAGGTGGTTATTTTGGAAAGTATAGTACTGGATAAAGAAACGTTAAATATAACTGATAGGTAAAGTATAGTTAAAGGATATGTGGTCAATGTTGAGTTCTTATATTCGTATATTTATGGTGAGTTCTTAAACTCGTATGTTTGTGATGAGTTCTTAAACTCATAATGTGTTATAAGTTGTGACAAATTAGGTATAGTTGTGTGTGAATGGATATTGGGGATAATGGAAATAGATAGGTTACCAAGAAATTGATTGTTGGTGAATGTGTAAGGAATAGGTAGTATTAGTGGTAGTTGGATATGTATGATTTTAGGTGGTATATATTGTAGTATCCCCGAATCCGGGTCCCGAATCACCTCGGATCTGGTATACTATTTCTATCACTATTTGCGGAAGATATAAACATAAATTGTTTATACAATACATTACACACTATTCCCCAAGGTCGAGTAACCTTAACTTAATATACAATTCATAATCTATATAACATATAAGACATTTATCAAACTATACTATTACAAGATAGCCGCATTTTATATCCCAAGCTGAACTTGGCCCTAACCATTTTCGGTATCCAAACGCATTCGCCTTATCTGCAATGTTTTATCATGATATAGCAAGGGTGAGCATGAAAGTTGCCCAGCAAGTTTTTATACAATAATATAACGATATATCATGATTGAAGAGTATGAATAAAGGGCTTGCTACAATTCATCAATATAATTGAGAACTAGCACGAACAAATTTTTGACTGAACAAGTATTATACATGAACAAACATTTCTGAACCAACTGGTAATGAAGGTGATCAGCCTTTCATACCTGACTTATACATGCAAGATGTACAGAATACAATTTTCATGAAAATCAGCAATGATTAACCATCAGCTTGAATAAAACACTCTTATTAGAGGTAAGTACAAAGAAAACTTGCCTGAACCGTTGATTACCGCAACGCAATTTAATAACGCTTTACCCGAAGACCTAATATTAATAATATAGATCTCCAATATTATAATAATATCATCACAGTATAATACTGTTATATTTATACACACAGAATAACCTAAACATATTACCACATAACCCTATCAGTCTATAACACACATAAGACTAGGTATCAAGCTAAACTATTGCAGTCTGAGTTGAACCCGACACAATTCTATATTCCCGACGGTCTAGTCGGACAAAAATCGAGTTTAAGTTCAATTAAACTCTGCTTAAACACTTAACCATATCACAGATAATTTCTTATCAATAAAAACATTTTTCCTAGGGTCGTAATAATTTTCGGATAATTATTACCATTTATCAACATTTTTCATTCATTAAAATCGTATTTAAATAAATTAAATACCACATAATTACTTAATCATTAATATTTATTTAATATAAAATATTAATGAAAATAATAACATAATATTATAATATAATTATAATATATCAAAGTATTTTTAACAAACAGTGTTAAACTGATACAATATAACAAACATCAAGTTTAACTGCAGTGGAACAAGCAATCCATTAAAAGAGTCAAGTAGAAAATAAAATCTACTATCTTTTATGATTTAAAAGGTTTTTCATCACTGTTATCGCTGAGACTCAGCTTAATAAATATTCCACATCATCGAATCACCCCTGCACTACGGCCTAGGATATTCTTTAGTATCACGACCACAATTACCCATGCACTACGGGCCAAGAATATTTGTGTATTCACTAATGGTCATGATCATGCCAACAACTATCCATCAATGCACTACGGCCAATGAGAACTTTTTCCACATCATTTGTAACATTACGGTCATGATTACACCGAATAATCCCTGGTCAGAATCATACCGAGTCCATCTATGCACTACAGGCCACAGATGACTTTCAACATAATATAAACATGAGGATGATGACAATGATATAAGAATTCAATAAAAAAAGTTCAAGAATTAATTTATCCATGAATCAATAACGTCCAAATTGTCAACATGATACTGCTTTGTAGAGTAAAATTCAAGAATGCTTAGAAGAATATTTCCATGAAAAGATACTGGATGAAGCGCAAATATCAAGGATATTCGACTAATTTCATGGAGTATAGAAGTCAAAACTTTAACAAACTGAGTATAATAACGAATGGAATAACAAAAGAAATCACTATGCATGCGGTACTTCGCATAGACAGGTTATTCCAACAGAATAATAAGTAACGGAACCAGGTCAGGTCAGGCAAAATTCGCACCGACAGGATGTTCAAACAGAATAATACAGACGGAACCAGGTCCGGCGTAAAATGCACAGACAGGATATTCCAACAGAATAATAATAAAGACGGAACCAGGTCTGGCGTAAAACGCACAGATAGGATATTCCAACAGAATAATAATAAAGATGGAACCAGGTCCGGCGTAAAACGCACAGATAGGATATTCCAAGAGAATAATAATAAAGACAGAATAATAGAAGAATGTCACCAAGTATAGGGTAGTCCGCGTATACTGGTTATTCCAGCAGAATAATACATAATGGAATAACAGAAGTTCTCTTTATGAATACAAAAGAAATAACACCCCTTACCGTAAAATAAACTGAATATAAGAGTAGGGAAGTAGCAGAATACTTTTCTATAGTTTCTTTATAATTTCTCTCTCTAGAGTTTCACTGAATTCGTAAGAACTAATGAAGGAATGAGCTTCTATTTATAGAAAGATGGACTGCATAGTAACTAACTCATGAACGGTTCAGATTGATTTACTTTTAATCGGACGGTCCATAATTAAAGCAAAATCTTTTAAATAAAATATAATATATATATATATATATATATATGTATAATATACATAATAATACTCCTACCGTCCACCCTAATTCCCCCCCCCCCCACCCACCTTCCACTAACAATATTATATATATATATATATATAATAATTATATATATATATATATATATATATATATATGTGTGTGTTTGTGTGTATTCATATATATATAAAACGAAAACTGAGATAACTTCTACCGACAATTTTTTTTTAAAAGGAAGGTGGGGGTCCAAATAATAATCAAAATTGACAATAATTACTATAGCAATAATTGAACAAAACTGAGTGACTTCTCAAGTAAGCATCAATAATCAATATTGTGTGCTACTATGCAACCACGCGTATTACTGTACTTTTAACACCAGGTGTTTCAACAGTTAACGGTAAAACTTCCGCCGTTATTTTCATAAAGTATTTTTGTCATTTTCTCAATCCGACAATAATTCCGTTGTGGGGTCCACCGATGATTGTGTCATTGTACGAATATTCCCTCTTAAAATGAATATTCCCCAACCAATCGAATATAATAAAACAACTTGCATACTTTGTAAAATTTATAAATATTACACACAACTATAACATTATATCAATTTTACTCCATAATATTCAAAAATAATATTTATAGAAAATTCATCTTTATTCAAAAAGTTGGGGTTTTACACCATGTATGGGTAGCCAAACTGCAAACGCGAGAGGTTCAATCCGTGGTGGGATGACCTAAGTTGTAGGAAAGCATAGAAGCCAGGCTGCTAGCTTGAAAAGTATGTTTCCCTGAGGGGTAAAGTGTAAAAGAGTTGTATGCGGTAAATGGTTAAAGAATCGGAATGACTGGTGATATGATGATCCAACACCAAGATGTTTGCTTGATGGCAAGTTCAAACATAGTACCGCTTCACGGTGTCTAAGTTGATGAGTTGTGGAAATTCATCGCCATCCATTTCTTGCAATCTGAGAGCGCCTCCTGCCAATACTTCTTTGACAACAAATGGGCCTTCCCAGTTAGGAGTGAATTTTCCCTTAGATTGATCTTGGTTGTCAAGGATCTTCTTTAAAACCAAGTCATGTTGTTTAAACTTCTGTAGCCATAATTTTTTGTTGTAGGATCTGGCGATCCTTTGCTGATATAACTGACCATGGAAGATAGCTGTGGTTCGCCTTTCGTCTATTAGAGACAATTGGTGATACCTGTCTTGTACCCATTGGTCTTCATCCAGCTGAGCGTCTACCAACACTTTGAGGGATTCCATTTCAACTTCTATGGGGAGCACTGCTTCCATCCCATAGGTTAATGCGTAGGGGGTTGTCGCAGTTGAAGTGCGCATAGAGCTTCTGTAAGCTAACAGAGTAAGAGGCAATAAGTTAGGCCAATCTTTATCGTTGGCGGACATCTTTTGAATAATCTTCTTGATGTTTTCTTTAGCCGCTTCAACAGCACCATTCATCTTTGGATGGTAGATGACGGAGTTAAGATGTTTGATGTGGAATTTACTGCATAATTCCTCCATCATCTTGTTGTTGAGGTTTTTAGCATTGTCTAATACAATCACCTCTGGTTGTCCATATCGACAAATGACATTGTTTTTTATGAAAGCAATGATGACTTCTTTGGTAACCCTGGGGAAAGAGGCTATTTCTACCCACTTGGTGAAGTAGTCGATCATGGTGAAGATAAATCAGTGATCATAATTTGCCCAATCACGTCCATTCCCCACATTACGAAGGGCCAAGGTGAACTCATATTGTGGAGTTCCCGTGGAGGGGCGTGGATAGCATTCCCATGAATTTGGCATTGATAACATCTCCTGACGTGGTCATGGTAGTAAGCTTTGAGAGATAGCCAGTAATGTCCTATCCTGAGGATCTTCTTGACAAGGAGGGGGCCACTCATAAAGGGCCCACAGACTCCACCATAGATTACATCCATGAGCCTTTGAGCTTGATCTTTCTCTAAATATCTGAGGAGACCTATTCCTGCATCTCTTTTGTAGAGCGCATCTCCACTCAAGTAGAATTTCATAGTAATTCGATGGATCTGCCTTTTCTCAGTCGGGTTCGCCTCAGCGGGTGTAGATCCATCTCGTAGATATTCCTTGATATGCTTATAACAAGGATGATGGATGGGAAGTAGCTCATCCGATACTTCTCTAACGTAGTTCCCATAGGCTGGGGCCTTATGCAAGGAAATTGTGACGTTTGGTAAGTTTTCCTTGTCTGATATTCGAATCAAGGAGGCCAAAGTTGCTAACGCGTCCGCAAAGTCATTCCTATTACGAGGAACGTGTAGAAAGGATATTTCTTCGAACTCCAAAACCATCTGTAAAACTTGCTGATGGTAGGGCAGCAAATGTAGTTCCTTGGTTTGATAGATTTCGGTGGATTGTCTGATTACCAACTCTGAATCTCCAAAGATAGTTAAACGCCTGATGCCCATTGAATAGGCAAGTTTTATCCCCATGAGACAGCCTTCAAACTCAGCTGTATTGTTGGTGCTGACAAACTGCAATTTGATGGCGACGGGATACTACTCCCCCAAACCAGATACTAGAACTGCTCCAGCTCCAGAACCTTCCATATTAACAGCTCCATCAAAATACATCTTCCATGATTGGCGTGTATCGTACTGATGGTATTGCTGAACTTTTATTACTCCCTCATCGGGGAAATATGTTTCCAAGGGTTTGAAATCCCATGAAGGTGCGGCGGCCACTTGATCCGCAATTCCTTGACCTTTAATGGACTTTTGAGTCACGTATACGATGTCAAATTGTTGTAGAATCAACTGCCATCTGGACAGTCGGTAATTTAACATGGGTTTGTTGAACACGTACTTGAGAGGATCCACGCGGGATATGAGATGGGTTATGTGACCATGGAGGTAATGTTGTAACCTTATGGAAGCCCATTCTAAAGCGTAACAAATCTTATCAATCAGAGTGTACTTGTGTTCACTGCTGCTAAATCTTTTGCTGAGGTAATAGATAGCTCGTTCTTGGCCTTTATCGTCCTTCTGTCCCAGCATGCAACCCATGACATTGCCACTTATGGACAGGTACATGAACATGGGAAAATCATCCCTAGGTGGTACCAAAATTGGAGCTTTGACTAGCTATTCTTTAATTGTAAGGAAGGCATTTTGGCACTCATCATTCCATTTCATGGAGGAGTTCTTCCTTAATAGCTTGAAGATTGGCTCACAGGATGCTGTGAGTTGAGAGATAAACCTGCTAATAAAGTTGATTCTTCCCAAAAATCCCCGTATTTCCTTTTCTGTTTGAGGAATTGGAATTTCCATGATGGCCTGAATTTTGGTATGATCTAGCTCAATCCCTTTGTGGCTGACTTGAATTAAATCCTAGCAACTTGTCTGATTTAACTCCAAAGGCGCACTTGGTTGGATTCAACTTCAAGTTGTACTTACGCAACCTGTTGAACAACTTCCTGAGATGGTCTAGATGGTCATCCTCCTTCCAGGATTTGACAATGATGTCATCCACATAGATCTCGATTTCTTTGTGCATTAAGTCATGGAAGAGAGTCATCATAGCTCGCTGGTAGGTGGCTCCGGCATTGATGAGGCCGAATGACAACCGTCTATAACAAAAGGTTCCCCAAGGCCTGATGAAAGCAGGTTTCTCACGATCTTTCTCAGCAACCATGATCTGATGGTACCCTAAAAAACAATCAGCAAAGGAATACATGTCGTATTGAGCACTATTGTTAATGAGAATGTGGATAAATGGCACGGGAAAGTTATCTTTTAAGAAAGCTTTGTTCAAGTCCCGGTAATCCACGCAAACTCTTACCTTCCCTCCAGGTTTAGGCACGGGAACAATGTTGGATATCCACTCAGGATATGTGGACACCATGATGATGCTAGCTTAAAACTGTTTCACAATTTCTTCTTTTACCTTTAAACTCCACTCAGGTTTCAATCGCCGGAGCTTTTGCGTGACTGGCTTAAATCCCTCTTTAATGGGAAGACGATGAAGAACAATGTCAGTGGACAAACCCACCATGTCTTCGTGAGACCATGCAAACACATCCTGGAATTGGGTTAGTAGCGTAACCATGTCATTCTGCTGGTTTGGGGTAAGGTCTGAACCAACCTGGATTAACTTAGGGCTTTCTAAGGTTCCGAGATTGAAGGAAGTGGTTTGATCAAGGTTGGGTTTAGGTTTGTCTTTGACCCATTCTTGAATTTCTGGAGGCACCTCAATGTCATTCTGTATTTCCATCATGGCTGAATTCATCTCTACATCAAAGGTACAATCCTTGTGGAGAAAAGGCACTGTATCAACAAGTACACTTACGTCTAAATTCAGGGTCCTGAAACAAAATATTCTTTCACTTAGTATATATGAAACGTTTTGATCATACACAGTGCTAGCATGTACTGACAAAATAAACTGCTAATATTGTACAGAAAAGTAAGCAGTTATTATATCTACAAGGCAAAAAGAGTTTCTGCCCATTTTACCCTTGTCGAACAATGCAAAGAGTGCTGATCCAATTGGCAAGGGCAAAGTCCGGGTGGACCGCAGTGATGGAGGAGTTATCATCTTCATCCTTCTCCCGAATGATGGCCATTATATCTGGGCAATCATCATCTGGGGTATATCTGTTTATATGTTCGTCATGAACGATGATGCGTATGCCTGACATCATTCGGATGACGTCTTGCTTAATTCTTTGTTTCTCCTCTTCCACTGCGGGGTTTGAAACAAAGACTTCTTTCTCCTTCACCGGTACCAGCTTGGGAAATAACATAGCCATTACATTGGCTAGCAACTTTACAGGAGGTTGTGCGGACTCAGAGTTTGCCGGCGAAGACAAACGCCGCATGGTTGAAGCTGAAGGAATCTGCTGATGCTTATGAGAATTCCTATAACTAGAACTGGCAGAATAGCCTAGTCCAGTTGTTCCAGTCAGCCTGGATAATTAAATTGGGTACTTGATACCCCGGTGATCTTTACCTAGCCCTTGTCTCGGCTTATGACCCAATGACATCATTTCTTAAGTAGCCGATATTACCTCGACGGAAATCTTGGGTTCGGGAAATGGCGTTCTAATAGCATAGTATTAGGTATTGCTTATTTCCAATGCATGAAAACTGACTGGTTCAACATCTGCATTGGCATTGATGAATTGTGACGCCCCCAAAAAAGATCCAATCCAACCAACCCATTCTGAGTCGCCAAATACATGGTACAGAAACAACTACAACTTCAATAATACAATTGTCGTGCAAAATACGACAACACATAAACTGTGAGTTTAAATACAAATATTGTCTTCTAGACAATATTCACACTCAAATAAGTCCTCATTACAATTATTGATACACTATTTCACAAAATAGTGAGGACTACTAAAACAACTGTCTTGAACCATTACTCCACACCCTGACTAGTTCCCGCTATATTTCTCGTCTCCTGAGAAGAAAAATGGAACAAAAAGGAAAATGGTGAGCTCAACTAGCCCAGTAAAGAATATTATGACTAAGATAATGTACAACAAATTATCATTAGTCTTTAACAGAGAAAAATCTGATAGAATACAATAGAAAACAAGTTTTAGATCAACAACTGCAGCGGAAATAATAATTCATTAGAAGAGTTAAGTAGATAATGAAATCTACTATCATCTATGAATTTAAAAGTCCATCATCGATATTTTATCCATGTAACATCAATCAATATACATCATAAATCAAATAGTCATCTTTTCACTACAGGCCAAAGATATTCATCTGTTGGTCATGTTCATCTCAACACCTGTTCATCTTTGCACTACGGGCCAAAGATATTCATCAGTTGGTCATGTTCATCTAAACACCTGTTCATCTTTGCACTACGAGCCAAAGATATTCAATTATATCATCATTTAGGACTGAGGATGATGAAAAATATTTTAAAGAAAACGAATCCAGTGAAACAAAAGAATAAATATTAAGGATTCGTACTTTACACAATCCAAGTTCAAAAATACTTTATAAGTAATCAGAGTGGAGTAAAATTCAAGAATGAAGACCAAAACATAGATCCAATCAAAGATAGGAATCATAACAGAAAATCTTGGACATAGAAAAGAAAATTTAATTTTCTGTGAATAGTGTCGTATTCGTGAATAGTGTCGTATACGTGAATAGTGTCGTATATTGAATAGTAACTCCGACACCAAAAGATAGAAATTTCACAAAAAAATATCATCATGCTTCATGAATAGTACTCGTGAATAATAACTCATGAATAGTAACTCGTGAATAGTAACTCGTGAATAGTAGTTCATGAATAGTAACCCCGACATGAAAAAGTTCCAAATTTGATAAAAATTCAGACCAATATTTTGGCATAATGATATTGAAGAAATAATATCATTTACGAAGAAAATAAAATCCCTTACCTCAGAAAGAATAGTACCTCTGACTGAAATACTGGATATAGTACTGAAAGAACTTGCACCGTATAGCAATACTCAAAGTACTAAAATACTCACAAAAATACGCTCGATATATAGAGAGAGATATACAGAGAAAACTTTAGTTTCTGGTATGATTTTCAATTCTAACCTAAGCACCCTATTTATAGGAAAATGCTTAGAACACCAAAGCAGAAAATTTAATATAATATTAATATTTTCAAAACTTATTCATACGCACACCTTTGAATCTGATTTCTGTAAAGTCCCCGAACCCGGATACTTGAAACCCGAATTCGGTACTTCACGATATCATTTCTATGAGCGGAATCTACTAATAATAATAACAATAATATATAAACAAACATTTTACAATACTTAATTATCAGAGTTCACCTCCCAGGTACGTAACCTTTAAACATACATTAACAGTCATATTAATAATAACATATATCATAGTCTTCATAATCTTAACTATTACAATTAATAACAACTTCAATCAACCAGCTATCTTCCCTTTCCCTTTGTTTTTGACAGAACCTTCAGGTTGTTCGCTCTTAACTGAAAACATTTAAATTAGTAAGGATGAGCATTTGAGTGCCCAGCAAGTATTAATAATATATATATATATGAACTGAAAGCATTTAAATGTTTTCTATATACTATTCTTCTACAACAAGGCAACAGTTGTGAAGTAATCTATATCAACAATAACTACATAACTATTTCAAATTTTTGAAACTACGTACAGACTATATAAAGGTTGTCTATGACATAGTATGAACATTGTTTTCATTTTTGAAAAGGTTAAACAGAAAGTTCATCTGTAAACCGTCATAACTTACGAACACGGGGGTGATCAGCCCGTTGTGTCCTGCATTGATCAATACTACATTACAAAAAAAATGGTGTTACCATTTACATGATCCGCCTTAGGCGCATAAAAATTTTCCCTGATAAGGGATGTTCATAATTGTCAGGGTTCCAAGCCAAAGGTTTTATCTTATTCAAGAATAATCTATAATTTAACATACATGTATATCAAAAGAAATATCAACATGTGATTTATTACTATGATTATCCAAGTGGGGACACTTGTATAATCATTTATAGAAATTAACGAACAGAATATATATATGAATTATCATATACTAACATGCTGATAATCAATAGGCTTATATAATATAGACTTTAAAAATCTATACAATAATAATATAAATTTGAATCATTCTTACATATATCCATTGCATAAAGAAAATGCAAAGATAGGGGTACTTGCCTGATGCGCTGCTACAATTTCTTAACTTAATTCTACCCTTTTTATCACAACCTATCATTAATCAAATCAATCATTCGATTAGAACATTGTATCATAACACATAATACTGCATATAGCAGTCAGCACATTCCTAACCACGTTATCACATAACTTAACGACCATTACATCACAATTAAATAATTTACCAGTCAATCCTATCTAAGTTCAGATCAATTTCTGAAACATGTCGACGTATCGACAGCCGTATAAAAATCGAGTCTAAGACCCTATTCTATATTGAAATATTTAAATCGATAACTTAAACAACAGTCACACTATTTTTCATGGCCTCATAATAATTTTAAAACCATTATTATCATTTATCCTAATTTTTGAAACATCAGAATCATTTTTAAATGATTTAAACATCAAACAATTCTTTTAAAATATTCATTAATCAAATATTAAAAGTTATGAGTTGCAACTTAAAATATTTTTAATTTACTTATACCTTTTTAAAATGATTTTTAGATAAATAAAACCATTTTTAAAACTATTTATTTAATATAATAATTAAATAAATTTAATATCATTATTATATCATTAATATTTATTAATGAAATTATCCTTTAAATATTAAAAGTTACATCTTATAACTTAAAATATCTTTAAACACTTTATTTTCATTTAAAATGATTATTATAATATAAAAATCATTTTTAAACCAAATTATTTAATGTAATTATTAAATAACTTTAATATCATTATTAAATCATTAATTAATGAAATTAACCATTAAATATTAAAAGTTATATTTTATAACTTAAAATATTCTTAAATATCTTATTATTATTTAAAATGATTTTTAAAATAATAAAATCATTTTTAATTTATTTATTTACTTCATTTTAGTAAATAACTTAATTATCATTAATATTAATTTATTAATGAAAATTATCAAATAATATTAAAAGTTATCAAAAATAACTTAAATTATTATCTCATATCATAATATAATTTTTAAATGCTTTTTCAAATATAAAAATCATTTTTAAATAATTTATTTAATATTATAATTAAATAAATTAAATACTTTTAATATTCCAAAAATATTAAATATTTATGAAATATATTTAAAATAATTAAAAACTAATTTTCAGAATTTAAAATAATTTTTAATAATTTATTTTGTATTTTTAATAATTAAAACTATTTGTTTTCTAATTTTTATTAATTTTCGGAAAAATAAACTGATTTCCGTCGCTAAAGACCACCTATAGCGACAGAACCGTCGCTATAGGTGTTCTTCATGTTCTTCATTAATGCCCAGATTTTTAACTCAGAACCGAGTGCCTCTGTTTGACCGCGATTAACTTTGTGTGTGCTGTGATTCTGGGCTTGATTTTGGTCAGATTGTATAGTACAATTACAAGACTATAAGATACAACAATAATCATGCATAAAACACATAACACCAGCTAGATCTAGCCGCCTAAACTCATTGTCAGAGGCTGTTCTTCATTTCTGGGTTTCCCAGAATTGAAGAACAGTCCGTCTGACTATATTTGATCACTAGCAACCTGCTACACGTTAATTGTTTTCGAGATCTAAGAGCTTTAATGTGTAGACCACATGTAGGACTACTTATTCATTACATAAAATACATCAAAAATCAATACATCAAACATTTACAAGCCGATCAAACCCTGACAGAATCTGTGTTCTTGAGTTTTCTGGGTTTTCCAGAAAACCGAAAATATAGATTTCTCTACTACTTTGTCCAGCCACAAATTTCAGTATAAGTAATATTTTAACAATGTAAAGACATGAATCTATAGTCATTATGCTATACTACAATCCAGATTCAACAAATCAAACAAAACAAAAACTAATCAGCAAGATCAGAAGCCCCAAACATGCTGTCAGACACAGAAAACTATTTCTGGGTTACCCAGAATTCAGACGGTCAAGCTCGGTCAACGTACTTTGACCTCAATTAACTTTTGATCTATAATAGCTATGACCTCACTTCTTTTTACAGATTAAAGATAACATACAGGACTATCATTAACAACTTAAAAACAACACAAAACATTATTGAGCAAGAATCTGTGGCCTCTGACATTCATTGTCAGACCACAGAATCATGCTATTTCCGGACATTGTAGATCTTCAATTCTGAGCGTCTAGATGTTATGGATCTAACATCTAGCAACTCAGATCATCACTAGGTACTAAAACCAACATATTAAAACACTTAAACACAGAATCTAAACACAAAATATGGACAGATTTTCTAGCTTAAATTTTATACCTTCTTGGGTTTGATCTTTATTTTTGGCTACTGATTTGCTATGGAATTTCGTGGGGATGGATTTTTGGGCTATTATAACACTGAAACTCGTTGGTTTTAGAGAGAGAAAAGCTAAGAGAAGTGTTGGTGAATTAAATGGCCAAATGAGCAATTCTTTCTCTCTTTAATCTTATATACTAGAGCTAGGTTATGATTTGCTGAGTTAGGATGCTGCCACTTGTTACTTTAAGATCTACAAATATCAATAGTTGGTGGCCAACTAAAGTTTTAGCAAGATCTACACTCAATCTCTTAGCACATGTGCAAAAAGGGACATAAAAGTCATTTCCTTATTAACTTATGGAACAAAATGATTTGGACAAAGTATTATGGATTAAATAACACTAGTATATTTAATCTAGCTAATCTTAGAAATTTAGGATTTATCAATTCAATAAACTAGAATTTTTAAAAACACAATTAGGGTTTTCTAGTATATATAAAAAAATAATACAATTATAATTTAGGTTTCTAATTTCAAACACTTTAAAATAACACACAAATTTATATCATATGACACAGATATACACAGTATTAAATCTTATACAGTGAAACTAGGGTTTTCGAGTACTATAACACAATTGATCAATTATTATCAGCTCGCGTACATGCAATTCATATTATAATACTTAAAATATTCAAATATCATAATATTATTATTATTCGTTATCCAAGACCAAGATTAGGGTCGGTAAAAATATTATTAGGGTTTGGTCGCACAATAAAATCGTTCCACACATTAACATTGCTCATATAATCATACCTGAACAAACTTCATTTAATAAAATGATTGCTATAATTATTCTAAAATAATTTCATAGATTATTTAAATAATTATTAATCTTATTTTTATAGAAAATAATTGATAAAAACATTTCTAATATGGAATTAATTATTATAAAATTATATTTGAGAATAAACCATGATTCTAAATAAAATCATTTACAATTTTTCATGTAATAAATATATTTTATATTTACCACATAAATACATATACACAATATCTTGTACAAATCCTCATCCTTAAATAAAAAAAAATTTATTCAGTAAATTTCTTATTTAATTATATAGAAAATACTGGGTTGTCACAATTTCAACCACCAAAATAGTCCACCATAATGACAAAAACGTTTTTCTAAACAAAAATATTTAAAACTTCCAAAATTTAATTATTTTGGAACTTCAAAACTTCAATAATTCATAATAAATAGCCTTTTATCACAACTTTGCAGAAGAAAGTTTTTCCAAATTCCAAACAGAAATTGACCGAAATCCATAAACGGACGATTTTACAAGCTATGATCAAATTTCAGTCAAGAAATGGGGTTCACCGACACACAAAATATGTGTTAATCATTTAATGCAACAAAAATACTCTTCCTCCTCATATACTCATATATCCCACATTCATTGTAAAACTATCACCATTACTATATAATATAATAAAATATTATTTTATCAGAAAAGATAAAATATCAAATTTTAACAATTGTCACTTTAAAAATTTTCTCCATCTATATCCACATAAAATAAATATTTTCCTCATCATATAAATCAATAATTAATTATTCATAAATAATATTACAGAATCACAGTACTGGCAACCAGGCCGTTCCCAGGAAAGAGGGGACTTTCCAATAAGGAATTCTCCTTACTGACGCGCAATTAGGTGACCAAACCTCTCCTTAGACAGAACTTTCTAGACATTGTCAATAATGTTATCTAATAATATTATTTAGATAATATGAATTATTGCTCCAATAATGAAAAATATTGTGTAGTGACAATTATTGAAACAACAGTAATATAAAAAAATCAACGCAGCAATTATTGAATCAATAAAATAAAATATTGAACAGTAATTACTGTAACAATTATTGAGTAGTGCCTTCTTACGTAAGAATCAATAATTGGTGCAATACCGTGTGCTACTGTGCAACAATGTGTATTACTGTGTTTTAACCACCAGGTATTCCAACAGTATTAACGGTAACAACTACGTTGTTATTTATAAATAACTTATACTTGTCGTTTTCTTCATCCAATCACTTTCCGTTATGGGTCCCATAAAAGACTGCGCCGTCGTACGAATATTCCCCGACAGCAAGAATATTCCACGACCAAACGAATATTCCCCGACAACAATGAATATTTTATAACCACTTACTTATTTAAAATATTTGCGCATTTTACCCATAACTAACCACATTAATCAAATCGACCCCTTACTATTTCAAAATAATAATTAGAGAAATTAAATCTGTATTTATAAAAAGTTGGGGTCTTACAACCTCCCCTCCTTATGAAATTTTGTCCTCGAAATTGACGTACGTACCTGACGTTTCGAAAAGGTGAAAATACCTCGCTTTCATTTCTGATTCCAACTCCCAGGTCATTTCTTCAATAGCATGGTTCTTCCACAAAACCTTAACTTGTGGTATAACATTGGTACATAGGACATGTTCTTTCCTATCTAAGATCTTGACAGGTACCTCCTCGTACGTTAAGTCTTCGTCTATCTCGTCCGGTTCTAACTCAATGACGTGGTTCGGGTCATCCACATATTTACGTAACATCGATACGTGAAAAATGTTATGAACACGCGTCATACTTGGCGGTAAAACGAGTCTATAGGCCATAGTTCCTATCCGATCTAGGATTTCAAATGGACTAATAAATCGAAGGTTTGAGCTTTCCTCACCTCGCCAATTCTCGCTTTTAGAATAACAACTTCTTGCACCTCCTTCTTCATATTCATTAGCTCCAGTGTGTAGCCTGAGCGATTTTAACTTTATCGATAAAAGTCGATTCTACTTGTATATCATCACGTGAGTCCCTAGAGTCTTTAACTCTATATCTATCATTTGTAAGTTATATGAAATGGGTCTTTGACAATATCGCATTCGTACTCGTATATGATCTTTTACTCAACACGTCAGCTACCACGTTTGTTTTTCCAGGATGGTATGGTCAGAACATGTGCCGAAATGAGTCTCCTATCGAGTTCTTCGAAGCTCTTCCCACATTCCTTGCTCCATTCAAATTTTGTATCTCTACGAGTCAGCTGCGTTAATGGAGTAGTAATTTGAGAAAATCTTTCCACAAAATCTTCAATAATAACCAGCTAAGCATAGAAAGCTACGTATTTTGATTACTGACTTAGGTTTCTCTCAATTGTGACTCATATCCCAATCTTGGATAGCACATCACAATGACACCTATCAGTTTACTATCGCACGAATATGGCCCCTACGGAGAGTTTGGTTTCAGTGCATTACACAAAGGAAGTCACCAGATAGAGGCTAAGGTACCAACTCCTGTAGTAAGGTCTTTAACTCCTGAAATTCAGTAGGAGCCATTCTATATGAGATTTTAGAAATGGGTTTTGTACCGGGTTCAAAGTCGATATAAAATTCAATATCACGCTCTGGGAGTAGGTCAGGAAATTTTTCAGGAAATACGTCAGGAAATTTACTAACAACAGAAATATCATTCAAATCTGACGTATTTTTGTTCAAGTCCATAACATGGCTAAGAAAATTTGACATCCATTTTTCAATAAATGAATGACTTTATGGCTTGATATGAAAGTGTTTGACTTCAATGGTTTGGTTGCTTGAATTCGAATAACAGGTTGCTTAGGAATATGAAAACTAACAACCTTACGAAAACAATCAATTTTGGCATGATGAGTAGTCAATCAATCAATCCCCAAAATCACATCAAAAGCAAGTATCTTTAAAGAAATAAGGTCAACAGGTAATGTGATGGTGCCAACTTGGATCAAACAAGATTTATAAAAAGTGGATGTAACGAAAGTTTCTCATAACAGAGTTTCAACAGATAAGTCAAAGTCTAATTTTCTCCAGAGTCAAGTTTAAATGTTGAGTATAAGCAGTAGAGATAAATGAATGGGTAGAACCTGTATCTAATAAGGTATAACTTCGCAATAATTTATAATTAACTAACCCGTGCTAACTTCGTTCGGGTTACTCGCTTTTTGAGAAGTCACGGAAAATGCTCTTCTAAGAATAGATGACTTTAACTTGTCCGGGACAGCCTTTTGAGTCACCATCCCCGCTAGACTAGGTTTTACTACCGTACAATCTCGAGCGATATAACCTTCTTTTCCACAAGTATAACATACATTGGAAGGTTGTGAACAGTTTGGACTTATGTGTCCCTCTTCTCTGCATCTGTAGTATCTAATTGGAGGCCTTTCTCCTCTTCTAAAATTCGTTGCTGGTGTTGGTGTCGACGTCTTCCCGTCATTGTTAAATCTTCTCTTCTTGAAATTTCCACTTGAGTTATTTCTTCTATTACCTTGACCATGATTACCACTGAAGTGGTTACCATTTCTGGCATGATAATTTCCTCCACGATGGTTATCATTGTTCTGATGACCGTTGCCACCGGTACGATTATCATCGAGTTATTGGTCATTATTCTTTAGTTGAGCCGACTCATTATCGTGCTCCAATAACTGAGCCCTATTTACAACATCTGAATATAAACAAAGTTTGTGAGAAATGAGGTATTAACGTATTTTGGGTTTCAAACCTCACAGAAACATTCGTGTCATTCTCTCCTCATTATCAACCAAATGGGATGAAAATTGGGACAACTCGGCAAACTTATCTTCGTACTGAGACAAGTTCATATTGTTTTGCTCCAGCTTGATGAACTCTACCTCCTTCATGTGACGAATACTTTCGGGAAAGTACTTGTCGTTGAACAATTCTTGGAACTTCTCCCAAGACATCTTCAGTGCGGTAGGCTGAGTACGCTTTACGGATTTCCACCAATAATCTGCCTCTCCTCGTAACATGAAAGTGGCGAAAGGAACCTTTTACTCCTCTGAGCATTCCAAGACATCAAATATCTTAGTGATCTGCTTTATCCACGTCTCTGCCGTAAGTGGTTCTGACTTTCCCAAAAACTCTGGCGGTCTTAACTCCTTGAACTACTTAGCGGTGACCATCCGTGAGTTGCCAGTATTTCCACCTGCATTTTAAACAGTAGTCTTTCTCGTTTTATTTTGCATGAATTCTAGAAAGTTCTTAAACCTACCATCGTTCGTCATCTGCTCAGTGGTGTTGTTCATAGGAGGAACATTGTCAGCCTGTTGCACGTTATCCTCGTTGGTGAGCAAATGTGTCTCCATGGTCTCATTTACTCCACTGTTAACATTCTCAGTCGATATTCTTAAATACTGCCATAAAACAAGGGTTAATTAAACAAATTAACAAATCACATAATACCCCTATATTATGACCGACCAACAAATAAACTTAGGTAGGACACACTAGCGAAGGATTTAATCGTCTCTCCCCTCCTAATTCTATTCCCGATCTCCGCCAAAGATCATATCCCTAAGCTCTGATACCAATTGTGACGCCCCCAAAATAGGTCCAATCCAACAAACCCATTCTGAGTCGCCAAATACATGGTACAGAAACAACTACAACTTCATTAATATAATTATCGTGCAAAATACGACAACACATAAACTGTGAGTTTAAATACAAATATTATCTTCTAGACAATATGCACACTCAAATAAGTCCTTATTACAATTATTGATACACTATTTCACAAAATAGTGAGGACTACTAAAACAACTGTCTTGAACCATTACTCCACACCCCGACTAGCTCCCGCTATATTCTCGTCTCCTGAGAAGAAAAACGGAACAAAAAGGAAAAGGGTGAGCTCAACTAGCCCAGTAAAGAATATTATGACTAAGATAATGTACAACAAATTATCATTAGTCTTCAACATGAAAAAATCTGATAGAATACAATAGACAATAAATTTTAGATCAACAACTGCAGCGAAAATAACAATTCATTAGAAGAGTTAAGTAGAGAATGAAATCTACTATCATCTATGAATTTAAAAGTCCATCATCAATATTTTATCCCTATAACATCAATCAATATACATCATAAATCAAATAGTCATCTTTGCACTACAGGCCAAAGATATTCATCTGTTGGTCATGTTCATCTCAACACCTGTTCATCTTTGCACTACGGGCCAAAGATATTCATCAGTTGGTAATGTTCATCTAAACACCTGTTCATCTTTGCACAACGGGCCAAAGATATTCATCATAAAATCATTCAACTTTACACTACGGGCCAAAGATATTCAGTTATATCATCATTTAGGACTGAGGATAATGAAAATTTTTTTAAAGAAAACGAATCCAGTAAAACAAAAGAATAAATATTAAGGATTCGTACTTTACACAATCCAAGTTCAAAAATACTTCATAAGTAATCAGAGTGGAGTAAAATTCAAGAATGAAGACCAAAACATAGATCCAATCAAAGATAGGAATCATAACAGACAATCTTGGACATATAAAAGAAAATTTAATTTTTTCGTGAATAGTGTCGTATTCGTGAATAGTGTCGTATTCGTGAATAGTGTCGTATTCGTGAATAGTGCCGTATACGTGAATAGTAACTCCGACACCAAAAGATAGAAATTTCACAAAAAAACATCATCATGCTTCATGAATAGTACTCATGAATAGTAACTCGTAAATAGTAACTCATGAATAGTAATCCCGACATGAAAAAGTTCCAAATTTGATAAATATTCAGACCAATATTTTGGCATAATGATATTGAAGAAATAATATCATTTACGAAGAAAATAACACCCCTTACCTCAGAAAGAATAGTACTTCTGACTGGAATACTGGATATAGTGCTGAAAGAACTTTCACCGTATAGCAATACTCAAAGTACTAAAATACTCACAAAAATACACTCGATATATAGAGAGAGAAAGAGAGAGAAAACTTTAGTTTCTGGTGTGATTTTCAATTCTAACCTAAGAACCCTATTTATAGGAAAATGCTGAGAACGCCAAAGTAGAAAATTTAATATAATATTAATATTTTCAAAACTTATTCATACGCACACCTTTGAATCTAATTTCAGCCACCAAAATAGTCCACCATAATGACAAAAACGTTTTTCTAAACAAAAATATTTAAAACTTCCAAAATTTAATTATTTTGGAACTTCAGAACATCAATAATTCATAATAAATAGCCTTTTATCAGAAAATTCGAATCTCACATTTTTTATAGGAAATTCAATTCTCTACAACTTTGCAGAAGAAAGTTTTTCCAAATTCCAAACAGAAATTGACCGAAATCCATAAACGGACGATTTTACGTGCTATAATCAAATTTCAGTCAAGAAATGGGGTCCACCGACACACAAAATATGTGTTAATCATTTAATGCAACAAAAATACTCTTCCTCCTCATATACTCATATATCCCACATTCATTGTAAAACTATCACCATTACTATATAATATAATAAAATATTATTTTATCAGAAAAGATAAAATATCAAATTTTAACAATTGTCACTTTAAAAATTTTCTCCATCTATATCCACATAAAATAAATATTTTCCTCATCATATAAATCAATAATTAATTATTCACAAATAATATTACAGAATCACAGTACTGGCAACCAGGCCGTTCCCAGGAAAGAGGGGGCTTTCCAATAAGGATTTCTCCTTACTGACGCACAATTAGGTGACCAAACCTCTCCTTAGACAGAACTTTCTAAACATTGTCAATAATGTTATCTAATAATATTGTTCGGGAGCATTTTACCAACCCTTATTTGGGCCGAAGGCTTAATATCAGAAGGGCTTGAGAGGCCAATGTGCCGAAGCCCATGAAGATGTTGAAGGTGTTCGGGTCGGCATTTGAGCCCTCCTGAGCCGGAGACAAACCCAGTTTTTTGGTGTTCGGGGTCGGGTCTTCGAGTCCTTTGGGCCGAAGCCCAGACCGGGTTATAGGACCGCTTGGGCCTGCATAGTGGGCTCTCCTGCGTGCAGAGTCTGGGTACCTATTCATATGCATATAAAGTAACTCCAAAAGGTGGTGATGCGGTTGGACTCTACTTGTACCTTTTAAGGAGATTGTGTTGGACCCAAGTTATGGTAACTACCATACACTAGGAGTCCTAATCCGACTGGGAGAAGGATTCTAAGGTGGTGAGTACTATAAATACAAGGCCTAGGTTATTATTATGAGGTAATTCATACTTTTGAGCACTAAACACTTAACCTCCATCGTTAAAACCTTATAACGGCTTGTACTCATTCTCACACCGGAGCTATCGCCCGGCGGTACAAGCCATCAAGCTTCTGTGTGATCTGTTACTTGCAGGTTCCAGCGCGTGGATTCTGTGATTGGACGCGCCGGCGAAACTTGGCGTTAACATTGGCGCTAGAAGGAGGGCATTAAACAATCACAATCAGATTCTTTTCCAACAAGAAACTATGGCGAGCGTGGAGTATGCAGTTTTCGACCGAGAAAAGGCCAAGTCGCACCAGACCACTCAAGTGAGAGGGTCGGTGAAGGACAGATTGGGTTCCAAAATCCAGGACAATCGGAGGGAGCCGGCTGGCTCCCCTCGGAGGCGGCTCTTTCACGAAAGCCAACGTACCCCCAACCAGGCTAGTCGGATGGACGAAGCTAACTCGCGAGCACTGGAGGCGCATGAAAAAAGTCGTAGCCAAGGTAGACGAGACCAGAGAGAATTCATCCTGCAAAAGAAGATGCAGCAAAACAAAGATGTCATGATGGCCCTACGTCTTCAGCAGGAGGAGCTAGAACTACAGATGGCTAACGTGATTGGGGAGCAAGAGGCATCCTGTCCCCTTGGGTGGATTGGAGAATTCATCGCAATGTGCAACGGCTTGCAATGACCAGTCCCCTTGGGCGGTACGTCATCATCAGTGAAGGATATCACATTGTTGTTGAAAATGTGATCAACCAGATCTTAAAATTTTTCCGTATCAACTGATGTTGGTAGATAGGCTTCTTCCAAAACCTTCAACAAAATCTTCCGGTGATCCTCTGAAGTTAGGACCAAGTCCAAAATTGTTATTTGATGTGGAGCTTCTCTTAAGCTTAAAACCACCTTGGCTTTGTTATGAACCATAGTGTGAAGGAATTTTTCAATCTTCTTCATGGGTATTTTCCCCTTTGATTTGATGGTAGGCTTCATCACCCGTTGGGGAAGATACAGTGGATTTTTCTTCAACTCTGTAGCAATTGTATGTGAGGTGGATCCTTCACCTTCTCCATAATTCCACGGAACCTTGCGCAAGCTAACAATAGGATATTGTGCTCTGTAAGGCAAGTTGATTGGCTCGGGAGAGGCCACTTTCAAAGGATTGTTGCCTCCCTTGAGTTGAATCGTTGGCATTGTGAGTGATTTATTAGCCCCATCAGTCTCAATGGATATAACTGCTACCAAACTCTTCCACTTAGTAGGACATGTATTCTCACTTGCACGTAACACAGTATCATCGTCCGCTAGGTACAGGACACCACTGTCAATTAGATTTTGGATGAGGTGGCGGAGTGCCCAGCATTTTTCTGTGTTGTGACCGCGAGAATGGGAGTGATATTGACATACTCCATCAGAATTATACCATCCCGAATGGGGGTTAATTGGAGGTAGAAGGGAACTGATCCTTCCTTCATTGATTAACATCTGGAGGATTTCCTCCATAGGTTGGCCCAGATATGTAAATTCCCTTTTGTTGGCAAAATTCCGACGGGCTTTGGCATTTGCTCTCTTTGTCACTTTGTCTTCCAGCATTTCATTTTCTGAAAGTGACGAGGGAATATTCATGACAAGAGGTAGAAGACTGACATGCTCCTGGCTAATTAATTGACGTGTTACTTGATGCTGATAAGTCACCAGTTCTGCTAATTGCTCAATTGCTTGCATAGAGCTTTCATATTTCATTCTATTGTAAACTGGAACTTGGCATAATCCCATTTGTTAACACCGTCTTTGAGGGTCTGGGAGGATTCACAATTTAAATTTGAATTCTGTCCAATGCTCCAATTGATCATGTTGACCTCTTCTTCTTTGTGTTGAGGAAGAGGGTTGTCTTGCACGTGAGGCTGATCAATTTTGGTGACCACGATCTCACCATTGTCTATCAAGTCTTGGATATTGTGTTTTAAGGCCCAACAATCCTAAGTATCATGTCCAGGTGCCCCGACATGATAAGCACATTTCCGAGCAGCATTGAAACCCCGTCCATTAGGGCTGGCTGTGGGAAGAAGATGCGTAATTTTCTTTTGTGTTGTCAGAAGAGTGAGAATATTCTCGAGGGTGTCCCATAAGGGTGTGAACACTCGAGGGAGTTCAAAGATTGTGTTTAAAAAGGAGTGTAGTTTCTCCTTTGAATAGGCATGTTCTGATTGCATTTTTGACCCTGTAGTATCAGGGAAACATCTTCCTTTTTCTTTTTATGGACCCTCTGGGGTTTGTTTCCATAATTTTTGGATTGGATGTGATCAGCAACAGCTTTAAGGGAAGCTAGGTCTTGAATTTTTCCGAACTTCAATCCCATCTCAACCATCTCCCCGTGTTTGACCATTTCAAAAAATGGTTTATTGATGCCAGCTAAAGCTCTCTCATAGAAATGAGCTTCTTGTATGTCTATGAAGGTCTTTACCATATTTGATTCTGTCATGGAAGGAATTACTTGGGCAGCCAGGCGTCTCCACCTTTGAGCATACTCTCTGAAAGACTCGTTAGACTGTTTCTTGACCTTGGTGATTTGATACCGATCAGAAGCCATCTGAGACTGAAAGATGTATTGAATGAGGAAAGCATGTGCTAGCTCTTCCCAACTATGGATTTTTGAGTTATCTAATCTTGTGTACCACGAACGGGCTTCTCCAGTTAGACTCTTTTGGAACAGCTGCATTCTGAGCTTTTCGTCCTCTTCATAAGATCCAAGTTCTCCAATGAACACCTTTAAATATGTGTAAGCATCTCCTAATCCGTCATATTTTTCAAAGTCGGGAGTTTTAAATTTTTACACCAGGGAATACATAAAGGTCAGCATATGAAACACTCACGTGTGCTCCAATTCATTTGATAGCATGAAGGGTCTCTTCCATTTGGAGGACTTTCTTTTTGATGTCACCGGTGTCTGGATCTCCAGTGGGATGGACAGCATCATGAGTTTTGTTGGTCGTATCCAACTACAGTTTAGGTATCGTGATGACCTGGTTTCCCCCTTGTGTAGAGGATTCAGCATGTATGGGTATTTTTGGACCCTGAGTAGACTATGTATTTCTTTGAGTAGAACAGCTAAATTTGTATTTGTTTGCTTAATCCGTCGAATTCTTTACGAGAAACGGGATTAAGGTCATTCTGGTCAGATGATGACATGATTGACAGTAGGCCTGTAGCCTTTTTGGATTTTGACCGGGTAGTAGGTCCGATTGGTTCCCTGAGATAGACTTGAATAGTTTAGTCTTTAGGGAATGTATATAATAACATGCTATGTGATGTGTCCATTTTAAGAATTTTATCCTGTAAAATGGATGTCAACTATTTGGTAATACAGGACAGCATGTTATGTATGTGTACACATTTCTTCATATTTCTCATTACATGGAGATATATATGGAATGTAATTACAAGTAATTGTGTTTACAAGTAATTAAAATGAGAGAGCATGAAGAGACTTTCCTCCGTTTTGGGTTTATCAAAGGCTGACATATCTTAGGTTACTCTCGTGGCTTTTTGGTATGATGGTTCCCAAATCATCGCAATTTACTCAACAGGAAGTTAATCCAGTTTTCAACTGGAGCGAATTTCGGTGGTGCCTTTCCTGAGCCTCGGGGAATTAGTCTTCCCATAAGTCCAGTAATCAAACACCGATGGGATAGCCTCCTGGTGGAGGGACCACACAACATACATTCACATACATCGCGTCTCCTGATGACATGTGGGAAGCACTAATATCACAAGCAGATATGGTACGAAGTACTAAGTGCAATAAGGAAATGCATTCGTAAACATTCATCAAATATAAATGCAACATCCACACACAAGAAGATAACAGTTTTGAAAAGATTGTAATAGCGGCTTAAGTCCTCTTACTGGAGTCCCCAGCAGAGTCGCCACCTGTCGACGTCGGGATTTTTTTAGATGTCCCTTTCTGTTACTTGTTCTTTGGTGTTCTCATTTTAGGTGAGATTTGTTTGAAAAAACAAGTGAAAAAGGTTTGACATGTATAATGTTGATGATGGACTGTTAAGAATCACCAGTTGGTTTTTTAAATGGTTGTACCAATACAACTGAGAAAAAGTTTGCACATTGACCCAGTGATGTGACACTGTTAAACGGGTCGGTGAAACAGAGATTCATTAGGGTTCGGGGACTTGATTATGCGGAGGGAAGGTGTTAGGCACCACCCCCCCCCCCCGACATCCGTGTTACCACGATGATCGCCTCTTTCAAGAAATAATTATCTGAATGTGTGTGTGTGTGAGAGGGTCAATGTGCTTTTATTTGGAAGTAGTGTGAGGCCTCGTTCATACCTATATACACATGGTTTGAATTTATGTAAAAATTCAGTTTTCAGCAAGATATAGCAATGATATTTTATAAAAAAGGTTTTTCAAACCCTGATGCTCAATAGTAATTGAGACCTTTTACACTTCTATTTTATTAAGTGTTCGTCTTGATTGATTTTATTTTCGAGATGCGAAGCATCTATAAAAAAATAATGTACAAAAATAATGCCAATTTCCTTGTGGGTATGAAAACCATCTGAGGAAATTCAGACACTGTAGAATAATTTACGGCTGCTTACAACTGAAAATGTCCATCACAGGAACTGAATCTAGATTCAATAGGCTGAATCTGTGATAACATGATTCTTAGGCACACATGATACTGTAATTTGTATGAAAGCAGTAAGCAAGTATATATATAAAAGCTGTAAATATATATATACAGACATGATCACCAGCCACGAAGCACCTCCATGGGGGATCAGAAAATATAAATAAAGCTGTACAAGCTATCAACCGCCACGGAGGAAACTCCAGGCGGGACGAAACATAAATAAAGTTTTTAAGCTATCAACCACCACGGAGGAACTTTCAGGTGGGACAAAATGTAAATAAAGTTGTACAAAGCCATCAACTGCCACGAAGTGAACTCCAGAAAGGACAAAATGTAAAAAAAAAGCTGTAAAAGCGATCAACCACCAAGAAGTAAACTCCAGGTGGGATGAAAATATATATATATACATAAACGATAAACGCACCGAATGTAAAATCCAGGCTCATCGAACAGATTTCGACAACAGTTCATATATATAAGTATATATATATATATATATATATATATATAAGCGATTAAACACACCGGATGTAAAATCCAGGCTCATCGAACAGAGTTCGACAACAGTTTATATATATAAATATATATATATAAGCAGTAAATGCTTCAGACCGAAGTCTAGGCTCATCGAACAAAGTTCGACACACAGTTCATATATATATATATATATATATAAATAAAAGCAAATAAACGCTCCAGACCGAAGTCTAGGCTCAATCGAGGCATAACTCGATAATGTTAGTCCATATATATAAATATATATATATATATAAATACATATATATATATATATGCATATACAAACTGAAATAAAACCACGGACCGAAGTCCGGGCAAACACATGCAACACAACTCTCAACGTGAAGAAGGGTGTGTGCAAAGATGAAGAGAAGAGCTTTAAAGTGTGTGAGAAGACTTATAGTGGGCTGCCAAAGAAGACTTCTATATCTTTAAAGTAGGTAAACACTGGCTTTTATAGATACAAAAGTAGCTATATATGAGCTCACAGGTGTTTAAAATAGGAAAGCACTCAGTATATTGCAAGTACGGAGCAAATTTGACAGGGCTTCCTTGCTCTTTCCCTTCTCAAAATGGCCACCCAAACCCTCTATTTATAGAGGGGGGAGTCGCAGGAGTACCTGCGGCAGAGCCGCAGGTGTGCCTAAGGCTGCCTGGGTTGCCCCGGGTTTGTCGGGTTAGGTCGTCTCGTAGTACGTGCACGTAGGCACTGCAATGTCTACTCGAACTGTTAGAATTACAATTCGGGCATCCGACTGAGGTATATAAGGCCTATTTCGGACTGTCGTTGTCGAGAGTTGTACAATGGCATGGGATTAGTGTTTGTACGAAGTCATTAAAGATGGGACGATGCCCTCCGGTCTTCAAGCTTCAAATTCTATCCGTTACCCCGCACAATAGTCACTCGAGATTGGTTTTCCTTGATTCTTGTGGGACATCATTGTGTAGAGATGTGTGTATAAAATTTTGAGATGACGTGATGTTGCATCGCATTGGCAAGATGACGAGGTTGCCCCTCACCGGTGTTATCGCCGGTTTGGGTTGATAAAGCAGACGTTGCTCAGGGCTTCGCTGAGATTGGACTGCTGCAAGTGTTGAAAGTCCTCAGTGTCAACTCTGAGGTATGCATGTCATCCCGGTGTTATCTCTGGGTTAGTACTGGGTGTCTCGTTGTGAGTGTCGATATTTAAGCTGGTTGCATTTGAAACAAATATTTCTGGGGTTATCGTTGGAACTGCATTCCTTGGGGAGATCACCAAGGTTGGTATCTATTCCCATGATTAGGACTGAGACTGGATACCTCGGGGTTATCTCCGAGATTAATCGGTCTTCTCCGGTGTGTGTTCTGATATTGGATCTGCACGCCTCGGGGTTATCTTTGAGGTTGGAATTATTACTCCCGGTGTAAGTTTCGGGGTTGATGCCGAACTTCCAGTAGTATCCGGAATGGATATGGACTGTCTTCCAGGATTCCCTCTTGAAAGACGAATCTATCCTCCTGTAATGTTAGTGACAAGTGTGCAGAAAATTTTGAGTGTCTACACGCATGAACTGGTTCCATTCTTTATTATTCTGTTGGAATATCCTGTCTGTGTGGATTACGCATGACCTGGTTCCATTCTTTATTATTCTATTGGAATATCATGTCTGTGCGGATTACGCACGACCTGGTTCCATTCTTTATTATTCTGTTGGAACAACCTATCTATATAGATTACCGCATGCATGGTCAATGACCCTTCGTATTCATTCTTTATTAAATTGTGGAAATGATCTGTCTACGTGGATTACTGCATGGCAGGTGAAAATCCATTTGCAGTTTCGTATATTATATTATACTCATATGAGATATCATTTCTTTTGTACTCGTCATGGAATATTGTTTTCTTTTGTATTTTCCTTTTATGAGTACTATTCATGGAGTAATGAATTACTATTAACGGGTTACTATTCACCTGATTACTATTCACCCGAATATTATTCACTCGGATATTCGGGACACTTTTCGTGCCAGATTACTATTCACGAGCTACTATTCATGGGTTACTATTCATCCGATTATTATTTACTAGAATATTATTCAATCATGTATTTGGGGCACTTTTCATGTTGGGGTACTATTCATGAGGTACTATTCTCGAAATATTATTCACCCGAAAAATATATTTCTTTACTGTCCAATTTATTTTTGATACATGAATATTATTCTTGAATTTTATTCCACAAAGAAGTATCATGTTGACAAATTAGATATTTTTGAACTCTGGATAAAATTAAAGTCTTTAATACTCATCCTTGATTTCGTTTGATTAATGCTTATATCATTGTCATCATCCTCATGCTTATATTTTGATGAAAGTTATCTTTGACTTACGCGAAAAGATGGACTGTTGATTATTGATTTTACAGTTGTATATCTTTGGCTTACGTGCAAAGATTGACTATTGATTATTGGTTTTTACAGTTGTATATCTTTTGCTTACGTGCAAGGACGAACTGTTGATTGATAGCTTTGGCCCATAGTACAAAGATGGACAGGTGTATGACATGATCATGACCACTGGTGATAATAACGAATATCCTTAGCCCGTAGTGGATGGATAATTCGATGATGTGATTGGCAGGATCATGACCATTAGTTAATAGTTGAATGTCTTTGGCCGTAGTGCACTGACAGGCAATTGATTGGTATGATCATAACCATTGGTTTTATAGTTGAATATCTTTGGCATGTAGTGCAAAGATAGACAACTGATTGGTATGATCATTGTTATTACATTTGAACGTCTTTAGAATTTGGGGTAATGATATTGAGTAAACGTTCTATTAAGCCTTTGTGGCAGGGAGAAACTGTTGATTCACATTATTATTTAACTAAAATCTTTGATGGTTCATATGAAGACAGGTGATGGAAGTTCTCTTTGTCTTGGGTATAATCAAGAATTGTTAATGGGTATTACAGCTATAAAATTAATGATAAACTTTTAAATCATAGAAGATAGTAGATATCATGTTCTGCTTGACTCTTCTAATGGATTGCTTGTTCCGCTGCAGTTGTTGATCTAAAACTTGTTGTCTATTGTATTCTATCAGTTGTTATACTGTTGAAGGCTAAGGATAATTTATTCTGCATTATCTTAGTCATAATATTTCTTACTGGGCTAGTTGAGCTTACCCTTTTCTTTCATTGCTCTCTTCAGGAAATGAGAATGTAGCCGGGACTAGTCTGGGAATAGAGTGACGGTCTGAGATGGTGGTTATAGTAGTCCTCGCTATTTTATGAAATAGTGTCAGAATAAATGTAATGAGGACTTCATTTGAGTTTGAATATTGTCTGTGAGACAATATTCGTGTAAAAACTCTAAGCTACGATGTTGTCGTATTGTATAAAAGAAGTTTGTATTTGATTTATGTACCATGTATCTGGCGACTCAAGATGGGTGATGTATACCTGTTTTGGGGGCGTCACACAAACCATCTCAATTCACACCAATTCAGAAGTTCAAGATTAGGGTTCTTACTAAGAGTGAGTAAGTTGTCTTCTAATTCCTCAATATTTATCACCACAATAGAATCCAAATCACTAAGTTTGGGGGATTGCATGTCGTGCACGCCAAGTGTTCGACAGTTTGCTTGAGTGACGTTTGGTGGAATTTATTGTTAAAGATCACTAATTCCAAGTCAATGGCACCTAAACCGGCATAAAAAAGATAGCGTGGAGAAAGTTCAGGGTCTGCACCACCAACACGGACCTATAACAGGCGAAAATTCATAAGTGACGCTGCTACCGACCGTTATGACTACCTTGTGACAAAAGCACTCACACCAGAGCAGAGGTTGGCACCTGACCATGTAGACTGTGAAATGATGCAATAAATCTATCAAAAAGGTTGGAATAAGTTCACGAAAGAGCTCGAGCCATCAATTGTGAGTGTGGTCAAGGAGTTCTATGCCAACGTAGAGGATAAGGCCCAATTCAACGCATTTGTGCAGGGTAGGTTAGTTCTTTTTAGTGCTGATGCCATTAACACGTACAACCAATTATGAGTTCCTAGACACTGCCAGTATGCTCACTTACGTGATCATGATCCTGATTACGAGGCTATTTTAAAGGAAATGACAAAGTCGGGTACCACATGGATCAAGGGCTGAAAAGGGGCCACTGTCTTCCACAGTAAAGATCTCAGCCGGTACGAAAAGATATGGTACGCGTTCGTGTGCGCTAAGCTGTTTCCATCCACACACACGTCAGATGTGACGAAAGAAAAGGCATTGCTTTTATATGTCGTTGTTCAAGATTTTATCATCGATGTGGGGGCTATAATTAATTTTTCCATTTGAAGATGCCTGCAAGGACCATTCTCTGGCGGCTTGCCACACCCATCGCTCATTTGTGGGTTGTGTAGACAGGTGGGAGTATGATGGTCCGATGATGAGACCACCCGGATGCCACTTCAAACGTTAGACACGAGGATGATTGTGTGGTACTCGGTGTGGCCTGGGGACGAGTCACACCCCTAGAGGAGTCAAATTTATATTTCCGTCAGCCTCGGAGGATGAGGTTGATGTTGAGGACACATCGAATGACGATGAGTTTCAGGGGGATGCAATGATGGGTGAGCAAGGAACAGAGGCGACACCACAGCCCGAAGCTATATCTAGCCCTCAGTTCCAGAGCTTTTAGAGACAAATGGATGGGTACAATAAGGACGCCCACAAAGGGATGCGAAGACTCGCAGTGAGGTAGGACCATATGTTTGAGGCTATGAATATGTCCTTTCCCTCATTGAAGGCGATGTTCCAAAGTTTCAATCCAACTGCACAGTTCCATACCAACAGCCAGCCCCAATGTCAAGGTTTCCACACAGTGATTCAGATGACGAACAACAGCCACCACCACCACCTCCAGCTTAGAAGCTTGCAGGGAAGTCCTCATACATTACTACTTAATTCTTTACAATGAGAACATTGTACTTTTCTAGTTTGGGGGAGTTAGTTAATTTTTATATTTTTACGTTTAATTTTATTAGTTAATTTTACATATGTTTCATATTTTGTTTAGGTTAATTAAATGTTTGCATTCATGTAGTGCTTTAGGTGCATAGTAATATAGGATTGTAAATAGTTTTATTCAGTTTCAATCATGTTATGTTTATCATATAAAAAATATATATTTAGTTTAGTTAAGTATTGTGTTATATTGCAATTTGTCCAGCAGTTTGATATAGTTCATGTTATTTTGGCCAATGATGAGGTTGGGATTAAGTAGACAAGTACAGTACCGAATATTAGAACTGTAATGTAATTTTGAGTTATGAATTGGATCTTTTGCATGTTTGACACTGGTATAAAAAGTTTAGCACGTTAATGATACTTATGTGGACTGATTAGTTCAAATTGATACATAAGGGATTTCTAAATGATACTGCTAGTTTAAATGAAAAAAATGACAAGGATAGGCAGTGAAGACGAAGAATTAGGCAAGAATCTAAGTTTGGGATAAAAAGTGGGGTATATAAGCTTCTAAAAAAATTGGGAACCTTCCCGAGTTGAATAAATTGAGTCTTGTGGTGGGTTGAGAAGAAGCGTGAAACGTACTCCCCATAAACAGAGGCGTGAGATGGAGCGTAAAATGCACTCACTATCCATTTATCTAAAAAAAGAAAAAAGGAGAAGAATAAAATGGGAAATAAGAGAAAAGAGCCCCTATGAATGAAAAATAAAGCATGAGTACCCTATCCGGACCCCTAATCTTGGTGAATGTTTGATTTTAGTTGGATGTCATCTATTTCTGAAATTTTTGAGTTTACAATGTACGATGTCTTCTAAGAGACTTGTTATGTATTTAATTTAAACCTGCATCAGTTAGCATGAATGTTGAGCACACACACAATATACCAGTAATAGCGGTTTAAGATTCGAGGATTGATAAGGAATTATTGATTGGTTTTGATATGAAATATTGTCGTGTTTGTTTTATTTCTCTGAGGCTGGATGAATAAATTTGACTTTATGATGAATGTTAGATTCGTAGGCATATAGATTGGATGCATTACATATCATTGCATTGCTTTGTATAATATGTTAGTTTTGTTTCGTGCTCGAGGACTAGCACGGTTTAAATTTGGGGGATTTTGATAAGCGAGTTTTATACCTACGAATCGGCGTCTAATTCGAGCTTAAACAGTGTTAATTCTTTGTGTTTATGTTTCGTTTTTACTTGTTTAGTGTAATTTCGTGTTTAGGCAGGGTGGCGTGGCTATTGGACTTAAATGGAAAAAATCATGGAGAAAATGAGCAAGATTTGGTGTTAAAGTGAACATTTAGCATAAAGGACCCCAGCCGGGGCTGGCTATTTCCTATACAAAACCCTCGGCTGGGGGGTGCAATTTAAGTTGACAATTTGCATGCCCGCCGGGGTGGGATCATTACAAGGCTAAACTCCCGCCAGGGCTGGGGTACAAGAAAGAAAGAGTCTCATGTTGCTTTTGGAATGTTGTAACAACTTAAATATTAGTGTTTGGCTCGGATTGGAACTCATTTTGGGAAGGAATTAGAGTCATAATACATCTCTTAGTCATATAATTTACAAGAAACACAAGATTGAATCATCATAGAAGCAATTACATAGTTGAACACTGTTTTTCTAAGCAAGGGCATTGGAGGAAGACTTTGAAGGCAATTTCACAATAATTGCATATTGAAGCTAGAGAAAAGGGTGGTTCTGGATTTATTCTTCTTCTTTAGTTTTATATTTGTAATTGGGATGATGTTTATTTTAATTAATTCAGTTTTTATTTCATTGATGATGAACTAGATTCTTTATTAGGCTTATAACTGATCTTTGAGTGGAACGATGATTATGTAAACTTTGATTTTCAATTTAATAAGTTATTATTCGGTTTATCTATATTGATTTGTAATTGAATTTATGAATTGCTTGATCACCTATTTTATGTGGACTTGTATGGATTCAAGAGAGGAAACACGAGTCTAGACTTAGTCAATATAGCATGTGTTCTTGAATTCTGTGAATGAATGGAATTTTGATGAATGTTAGGGTAGATATATGCTTAACATCGCATGTAATCGGATAGAGAACTTGAACTTAAATCTTCTTTGATTGTAATTCACATAGAGATATAGTGAGTTAGTTAATTAAGGTGTTTAACTTAATTCTATCTAAATTATGGATTTGAGTTAATACGGTATTAGTGCATTGAGAGGTGGGTAGTTCTACTTGAGTGTTCTTGATTAATAAACTGAGATAATGAATTAAACTGAAATAAGGTATAGTAATCAGAGTAATGCTTAGAGTGAAGTTGTAAGACTAATTATCCAATATTTGTTTAAAAATTCAGTTTTTAGGGTTTGTTGATTGTTTGGTAATTTTAGTATTTTTAATAATTTTAGTTATAATTATTAAATTGAATAGTTTAAAAGAATTTGGATTAATAGGAAATTGGTAATTGTGAGAGTTAATCTCTTGTTAATCTCTGTGGGAACAATACTTGACTTATCATTATATTACTTGTTGACCATGTATACTTGCGTGTTGTGTGTATATAGATTTTACCCAACAGAGGGATGTAAGAATCTATTACAATAATTTATCATAAATATATGCTTGCTGTCGACGTCGGGATTTTTTAGATGTCCCTTTCCGTTTTGTTGTTCTTTGGTGTTCTCATTTTAGGTGAGATTTGTTTGAAAAAACAAGTGAAAAAGGTCCGACATGTATAATGTCGACGATGGACTGTTAAGAGTCGCTAGTTAGTTTTTTAAATGGTTGTACCAACACAATTGAAAAAAGGTTTGCACATTGACCTAGTGATGTTACACTATTAAACGGGTCGGTGAAACCGAAATTCATTAAGGTCCGGGGACTTGATTATGCCGAGGGAATGTGTTAGGCTTCCCCCGAAAACTGTGTTATCACGGTGACCGCCTCTTTTCAAGAAACGATTATCTAAATGTGTGTGTGTGGGTCAATGTGCTGTTATTTTGAAGTAGTGCGAGGCATCGTTCGTACCTATATACACAAGATTTGAATTTATGTAAAAATTCAATTTTTAGCAAGATATAGCAATGATGTTTTATAAAAAAGGTTTTTCAAACCCTGATGCTCAATAGTAATAGAGACCTTTTACACTTCCATTTTATTAAGTGTTCGGCTGGATTGATTTTATTTTACAGATGCGAGGCATCCGTACGAAAATAATATACAAAAATAATGTCAATTTCCTCGTGGGTATGAAAACCATCTGAGGAAATTCAGACACCGCAGAAAAATTTACAATCTTCTTATAGCTGAAAATGTCCATCACGGGAACCGAAACTAGATCCAATAGGGTGAATCTGTGATCACATGATTCCTAAGCGCACATGATACCGTAATTTATAAGAAAGCAGTAAGTTGGTATATATATAAAAGCTGTAAATATATATATACAAACATGATCACCAACCACGAAGCACCTCCATGGGGGATCAAAAATATAAATAAAGCTGTAAAAGCTATCAACCGTCACGGAGGAAACTCCAGGCGGGATGAAATATAAATAAAGCTGTAAAAGCTATCAACCGTCACAGAGGAAACTCCAGGCGGGACGAAATGTAAATAAAGCTGTAAAAGCTATCAACCGTCACGGAGGAAACTCCAGGCAGGACGAAATATAAATAAAGTTGTAAAAGCAATCAACTGCCACGAAGTAAACTCCAAGCAGGACGAAACGTAAAAAGAGCTGTAAAAATCGATTAACCACGACGAAGTAAACTCCAGGTGGGACGAATATATATATATATATATATATATATATATATATATATATATATATATATATATATCAATAAACGCTCCGAATGTAAAATCCAGGCTCATCGAACAGAGTTCGACAACAGTTCATATATATAAGTGTATATATATATATATATAAGCGAGTAAACGCACCGGATGTAAAATCCAGGCTCATCGAACAGAGTCCGACACACAATTTATATATATAAGTGTGAATATATAAATATATATATATAAGCGATAAACGCTCCAGACCAAAATCTAGGCTCATCGAACAAAGTTCGAAACACAGTTCATATATATAAATATATATATATAAGCAAATAAATGCTCCAGACCGAAGTCTAGGCTCAATCAAGGCATAACTCGATAATATAAGTCCATATATAAATATATATATATATATATATATATATATATATATATATATATTTATATATATATATATATTGTGACGCCCCCAAAATAGGTATACATCACCTATTCTGAGTCGCTAAATACATGGTACAGAATATAAATACAACCTTAAATATACAACATGAGATGTGAGCTTTAATACAAATATTGTCTTCTAGACAGTATTCAAAATCAAAATAAGTCATCAATACATTTATTATCACACTATTTCATAGAATAGTGAGGACTACTAATGCTATCATCTGGACCATCACTCCGTTCCCCGACTAGTCCCTGCTACGTTCTCATTTCCTGAAGAGAACAATGAAAGCAAAAGGGTGAGCTCAACTAGCCCAGTAAGAAATATTGTGACTAAGATAATGCAGAATAAATTATCATTAGCCTTCAACAGTGTTAAACTGATAAAATATAACAACCATCAAGTTTAACTCCAGCGGAACAAGCAATCCATTAGAAGAGTCAAGAAGAGAATAAAATCTACTATCTTCTATGATTTAAAAGGTTTTTCATTACTTATATCGCTGAGACTCATCTTAATAAATAATCCATATCATCCCTGCACTACGGCCAAGGATATTCATTAGTATCACGACCACAAATTATTCATGTACTACGGGCCAAGGATATTTGTTTATTCATCAATGGTTATGATCATGCCAACAACTGTCCATCAATGCACTACAGGCCAATGAGGACTTTTTCCACATCATTTGTAACATTACGGTCATGATTACACCGAAAAATCCCTGGTCATAATCATACCAAGTCCATCTATGCACTACAGGCCACGGATGACTTTCAACATAATATAAACATGAGGATAATGACAATAATATAAGAATTTAATAAAACAAGTTCAAGAATTAATTTATCCAGGAACTAATAACGTCCAAATTGTCAACATGATACTTCTTTGTAGAGTAACACCCAAGAATGCTCAGAAGAATATTTCCATGAAAAGATATTGGATGAAGCGCAAATATCAAGGATATTCCACTAATTTCATGGAGTATAGAAGTCAAAACTTTAACCAACTGAGTATAATAAAGAATGGAATAACAAAAGAAATCACCAGGCATGCGATAGACCGCACAGACAAGTTATTCCAACAGAATAATAAATAACGGAACCAAGTCATGCGTAAACGCACAGACAGGATATTCGAACAGAATAATAAATAATGGAACCAGGTCATGCGTAAACGCACAGACAGGATATTCTAATAGAATAATAAACAACGGAACCAGGTCATGCGTAAACGCACAGACAGGATGTTCCAACAGAATAATAAAGAATGGAATAACAGAAGAATTTAACCATGTATGCAGTACTTTTCATAGACAGGTTATTCCAACATAATAATAAATAATGGAATAACAGAAGAATTTCACCATGTATGCAGTACTTTGCATAGACAGGTTATTCCAACATAATAATAAAGAATGGAATAACAGAAGAATTTCACCAAGTATAGGGTTGCCCGTGTATACAGGTTATTCCAACAGAATAATAAAGAATGGAATAACAGAAGTTCTCTTCATGAATAAGAAAGAAATAATACCCCTTACGAGTACAACAAATAATATCCCTAAACATAAAAGAAGAGTATTCCGACTGGTAGGGCGAGGATATTCTTGAAGAAAACTTGCACTACGCTCAAAGCTTCTTAAAACTCTAAAAAAAAATACGCTCAAGATTATAGAAGAATTCTCTGAACTTCTGGTGTGGTTTTTAATTCTAAATAAGCATCCTATTTATAGGAAAATAGAAAGGATACTCTATTTCACTATGCAATAAAATATAATATATTCTAAATATATATATATATATATTATTTAAAATCTAATAAAATAAATAACTTTATAAAAGTATTATGTTTTATATATAAAGATTTTACTATACAAAATACTATGCAACACTATGCATAATAAAATATAATATAATCTAATTATTGTCTAATAAAACAAATAACTTTATAAAAGTATTGTATTTTATATAAAAAGATTTTACTATGCAAAATACTATGCATAATAGAATATTATATATTCTATTTATAGTCTAATAAAACAGATAACTTTATAAAAGTATTCTGTTTATATAAAAAAAATTCTGTTTTATCACATTAATATTACTAATAAAACAAATTTTATCACCATTATTATAATTCACAATATTAATCGACCAGATCGTTCCCAGGAAAGAGGGGGCTTTCCAATAAGGGTTTCTCCCTATTGGCGCGCAATTAGGTGACCAAACCTCTCCTTGAAGGAACTTCTAGACATCGTTAATATTGCAAATAATAATATTAATAACCTTGTCGTCTTAATTATTGATTTAATAATATATAAAATATTAACAATAATTGAATCAAATAACGTGAGATATTATGCAGCAATTACTGTAGCAATAATTGAACAAAACTGAGTGACTTCTCACGTAAGCATCAATAATCAATATCGTATGATACTATACAACCACGCGTATTATTGTACTTTTAACACCGGGTGTTTCAACAGTTAACGGTAAAAACTTTCGTCGTTATTTTCATAAAGTATTTTTGTCGTTTTCTCAATTCGACAATAATTTTGTTGTGGGGTCCACCAATTATTGTGCCGTTGTGCGAATATTCCTTGTTAAAACGAATATTCCCCGACCAATCGAATATTATATAACAACTTGCGTACTTTGCAAAATTTATAAATATTACCCACAACTATAACATTATATCAAATTTACTCCATAATATTCAAAAATGATATTTATAGAAAATTCGTCTTTATTTATAAAAGTTGGGGTCTTACATATATATAATATATATGTATATACAAACTGAAATAAAACCACGGACCAAAGTTCGGGAAAACACACGTAACACGACTTTCAACGTGAAGAAGGGTGTGTACAAAGATGAAGAGAAAGGCTTTAAAGTGTGTGAAAAGGCTTAGAGTGGGCTACCAAAGAAGGCTTCTATATCTTTAAAGTGGATGAAACTCGGCTCCCGCCGGTACAAAAGTAGCTATATGTGTTGGGTAAATTCTAATTACGCACAACACGCAAGTATACGTGGTCAACAAGTAATAAAGAGTAAGTAAAGTATCGTTCCCATGGAGAATTATCAAATAAAGTTCACCAAGCACTAACTTATAACCATCTCATTCTTATTTAAACGAATGATATTATATTTTATATTTATACTATAAAATTAAATAAACCTAACTATTTCTAGAGTGAGACTAGATAATGAAGACCTGAGATTACAATTTCATCTATTGACTCATTCAAATCCATACACTTCAAGTTAAACCAAACTAATTGTACTGATTTGTTAGTCGAGAACACTAAAGTAATGTATAGCCATCTTTCAATGTACCATACCCATATCACATATAATCCACAATTGATAGAATACACATGAACACCCACATTACCTAAACCACTATATGTCTATGTGATTTATAAATAATTAGGGTTTAATTCCAAGTTCTCAATTGACTACGAATGGTGCTTCGGTAAACATCCCATCACAATGTAGCACATACAATCAAACGCTATCAAGATCAAATCTAAACTCATACTTCGTCTTTTAAGTTCATATGGGTTATCATAGTAATTGATGGCCAATCAACTAAGCAAATAAGCATGAATCTTAATAGACAAACCCATAGAAATCAATAAGGCTAACAATGAAATATCTCAGAAATAACTAATCCATAGAATCCATTGCAATCTCAGAATAGAAATTAAATCATATCTGAATTAACGCTATTATCCACATATTGAATAACATCATAAGATACAATTAGGAATCAAAGAGAGAGTAAGGGTAGAGAATTGTAGTGCAAATCTGTTCTCTTGATCCAAGGTTGAATCTTTAATGCTTTCCAATCGCATCACGTCTTCTATCTAATCAACTCTAGAAATCACTACTCTAATCTACTGTAATCTACTTATTCAAAGTTGAAGAAAGAAAATAACAGCAGCTTCAGCCCCCAAGTGGTGGAATATCTCCTACATAATGAAAATACGTCTAATATATAAGTCCTAATCGAACCCCCTCTCAATTACGCTTCAATTGCACTGTTTAATGAAAAGTCAGCTTTGGTCAACACCCGAAGTCGTGCGGTCGCGCAAGAATTGACCTGAAGTTGGTCAACACCTGAAGAAACTAAGACACATAAATATAAGCAACTAATTCAAGTAAAAGATATCGAATAAGTGTATATAAAATCCACTTATCAATATGTGAGCTCACAAGTGTTTAAAATGGGAAAGCACTCAGTATATTGCAAGTACGGAGCAAATTTGACAGGGCTTCCTCGCTCTCTCTCTCCTTAAAATGGCCACCCCAAGCCCTTTATTGATAGAGGGGGAGCTGCAGGTGTACCTGCGACTGCCCGGGGTGCCCTGGGTAGTGTGGGTCCCACTGTGTCGAAGTACATACACTCAAAGTTCGCTCGGACATTCATAACTTTCAATCCGGGTGTCCGATGGAAGCGTGTCTTACCATTCCGAAAAGATTTTTCTGAGAGCTACACAATGACATAGGATTTGCCCTTTCTTGATTCCAGGAAGATGGGTCCATGACCAAAATAGCATTCCCGAGTTTCCGTCAGGTAGTCCGTGGAGCCGTTTTGCGTAGTTTGCTCTCAAAAGTTAAGATATGGTTCTCGGGGGACTTCTATTAAAGTAATTTCAGTTGAACTGAGTTTATTTGATTTGAGTTGAAGTTAAGTTGGTAAAATGACCATTTTGCCCCTCCCGGGGTTAGCTCTGGTGTTCGCGCAGTTATAGTAGTCTTTTCTCAAGGTTATCTCTGAGGTTGTCATGTTGTTGACTCTGAATGTCCTCAGGGTTATCTCTGAGATTGGCTTGACCTCTCGGGGTTGGAATTGATATTGTGTTCCTCCAGGGTTACCTCTAGAATGTGAAAATGATGTTTTTTCCCTCCTACATAGTTAGTAACAGGAAAAGAAAATTTCGAGTGTCAACAGATGCCCCTCTTTATCATATTCATGCAATGAAATGGAATGGACATGATAAAGATTAGTAGACACTTGAAAATATGACAAGGGATTTCTAATGATGCAAATCGCAATGTAATGAATGTTTATGATGAATGTTAAAATGTTTTCGCAAATCGCAGTTCGCAAATCGCACATCGTATTTCGCACTTCACTTTTCGTATTTGGCCAAATCACACATCGCAACTCGCACATCGCATATCGCATCGCAAATTGCATATCGCAAATCGCAATGTTATGATGAATGTTAAAAATGTTTTCGCAGATCGTTTTACCTTTACCGATCATTGTTGATGCCTATGTTGGCGTTGACTCCAATGGTTTGGCATTTAACTGTTGATTCTTGTTTGATGAAGATAAGTTGAGATGTTTTCCACATCTCTGATGGGGATGAAGTTCTGAAATCACCAGACCTTCTCAATGTATACGCTGGTAGTTTGCAACAGTGCCTACCCTACTGATCGTCAAACTGCTTTGGTTCCCACTCGAACGGTGGTATATGAAGCTTTCATCGCTGAAATGTCTTGATGTTACGCTGGATGGATATTAATTGTTTAGAATACTGGATCATTCGACACCTTCGCTGAAGTAATATTCAAAGGTTTGCTTCACCAGACTCTGCCTTGATAGAGATGTACGTTGATGTAGCGCCTCACCCTTTTTGAGGTGACTTGGAGTCTCATTTCGCTATTGGGTACTTGTGCCCCATTTCCTTGAGCGTTTGATTCGCAACCCAGCTGAACTGATGACATGAATGCCGCTAACATCCCTGGAGGGTGCAACACATAACAACACATGATCTCCTATATCGAATTCCACATCCTTTCGATGAAAATCAGCATAACTCTTTTATCGATCTTGTGAGGTTTTTATACGTTGTCGGATCATTTGAATCTTTTCCGTAGTCATACGTACCAACTCTGGTCCCAATAACGTTGCTTCACTCACCTTATCCCAGCATACTGGAAAATGACACTTTCTTCCATACAACGCTTCGAATGGAGCCATGCCAATACTTGCTTGATAACTATTGTTGTAGGAAAACTCCACCAATGGTAAGAACTTGTCCCAACTTCCCTTGAAGTCAAGGACACATAGTCTTAATAAATCTTTAAGAGTTTGAATAGTCATCTCTGATTATTCGTTCGTCTGAGGATGATATGCCGAACTAAATCGTAAATTCGTGTCAATAGCTTTTTGCAAACTAACCTAAAATCGTGAAGTGAATCTTGGGTCGTGATCAGAAACTATAGATACTGGCATACCAAGTAGTCTTACAATCTCGTTTATGTACATACGAGCAAGACGTTCAAGTGTATAAGTTTTTCGTATTGGTAAGAAATGAGCAGACTTGGTCAATCTATCAACAATAACCCAAATTGCATCTATGCCTTGAGAAACCTTGGGAAGACCAGTAACGAAATCCATGGTAATGTGCTCCCACTTCCTTTCTGGAATTTCAAGTGGTTGCAATGGACCTTTTGGTACTTGATGCTCCGCCTTGACTCGTTGACAAGTTAGACACCTTGAGATAAACATTGATATCTCTCTCTTCATATTGCTCCACAAAAATGTATGACGAAGATCATGATACATTTTGGTACTCCCAGGATGGATTTCAAACGGTATGTTGTGCGCCTCCATCATGATTTTATACTTTAAATCAGGGTCATTAGAAACACAAAGTCTGGAGTTGACTCGAAGTAGTCCTTATTCATCAATTCTTGCTTCCGGCATAGCACCTTCTTGCACTTTCTTCCTTATATGCATCAGCTCTAGGTCTATAGCTTGAGCAGCTTTAACTTTATCAATTAAAGTCAGTTCTACTCGTATATTCGCCATCATCACATGGATCCTTGGAGTCTTTAACTATATCTCCATCCTTTACAAGTCACACAAAATAGGCCTTTGCGTTGACAATATCACACTCGTACTTGCATATGATCTTCTACTCAATGCGTCAGCTACCACGTTCATTTTTCTAAGATGGTATTGGATGGTATGATCATAATCTTTCAACAGGTCAATCCAACGTCGTTGTCGCATGTTGAGTTCTTTTTTAGTGAAGAAATATTTGAGGCTTTTATGATCCGCAAAGATCTCCACTTTCTCCCCATACAAGTAATGCCTCCAAATTTTAAGTGCTAAGACAACAACTGCAAACTCTAGATCATGACTAGGATAATTCCTCTAATATTCTTTGAGTTGTCTTGAGGCATATGCTATGACTTTCCCATGTTGCATGAGAACACATCTCAATCCTTTGCCCGAAGCATCACTGTAGATGACAAATCCCTCCGAGCCAGATGGTATTGTCAGAACAGGTGCTAGAATGAGTCTCCTCTTGAGTTCTTGAAAACTCTTCTCACATTCTTCGCTCCAACTGAACTTTGTATCTTTTTGAGTTAGCTGAGTTAATGGAGTAGCAATTCGAGAAAATCCTTTCACGAATCTTTGATAATAACCAGCTAAACCGAGAAAGCTACGTACTTTGGTTACTGATTTAGGTTGCTCCCAGCTTTGAATTGCTTCAATTTTTGTCGGGTCAACAGATATTCCATAACTTGATACTATGTTCCCAAGGAATGCTACTTCCTCAAGCCAGAACTCACATTTCTTCAACTTGGAATAAAGCTTGTATTCACGAAGCTTTTGAAGTATCAGCCTCAAGTGTTGCTCATGATCTTCACGGCTTTTGGAATAAATAAGGATGTCATCAATAAAGACGACCACAAAGTGATCCAAATATTCCTTGAATACTCGGTTCATCATATCCATGAAGGCAGCAGGAGCATTAGTCAATCCAAAGGACATGACTATGAATTCATAATGCCCGTACCGAGTTCTGAAAGTCGTCTTTGGAATGTCATCAGTTCTAATCTTCAGTTGGTGATATCCGGAATGAAGATCAATCTTTGAAAAGAATTTGGCTCCTTGAAATTGGTCAAATAGGTCATCAATACATGGCAATGGGTACCTATTTTTGATGGTGACATAATTCAACTCCCGATAATCAATACAAAGTCGCATACTCCCATCTTTCTTCTTCACGAATAGAACAGGAGCACCCCAAGGAGAAGTACTAGGATGAATAAAGCAAATATCTAACAATTCCTGCAGTTGGGTCTTAACTCCTGAAGTTCAATAGGAGCCATTTGATATGGGGCTTCGAAAATGGGTTTTATACCGGGTTCAAGGTCGATACAAAATTCAATTTCACGCTCTGGGGGTAGGCCAGGAAGTTCTTCAGGGAATACGTCAGAGAATTTATTAACAATAGAAATATCATTCAAAACTGACGTATTTTTGTTTAGATCCGTGACATGAGCTAAGAAAGCTTAACAACCATTTTTTAATAAACGAATAGCTTTATGGCTTGAGATGATAGTGATTGATTTTAATGGTTTGGTTGCTTGAATTCGCATAATAGGTTGGTTAGGAATATGAAAGCTAACAACCTTACGAAAATAATCAATTTTTGCATGATGAGTAGTTAACCAATCAATCCCTAGAATCACATCAAATGCAAGTATTTTCAAAGAAATAAGATCAATAGGTAACGTGTGGTCGCCAATTTGAACTAAACAAGACTTATAAATAGTGAATGTAATGAAGGTTTCTCCCAACAAAGTTTCCACATATAAGTCAAAGTCTAATTTCTCCATAGTCAAATTTAATCGTTAAGCGCAAATAAGAAAAATAAAAGAATGGGTAGAACCGGTATCAAATAAGGAATAGACTTCGCTAGAGTTTATGATAAGCTTACCCGTGATGACCTCATTCGGGTTCCTTACTTTCTGGGAGGTCACAACAAAAGCTCTCCCTTTAACTACTAGTATTTACTTGTCTGGGACGGCCTCCGGTGCCTCCATCCTAGTTGAACTTGTCTTCGGTGAACGACAAAATTGGGCTAGATGACCTTCTCTTCCATAATTATAACATGATTTGGACAGCATCGCGCAGTTTGGACTGATATATCCCTCCCCTTCGCATTTGAAGCATAAGATAGGTGGTCGTTCTCCTTCCTTAACAATGGGTGTTGGTGCTGACGTCTTTCTATCATTGTTGAATCTCCTCTTCTTGAAATGTCCATTCTTATTGTCTTGGCCATGATTACCACCGAAGTGGTTACCATTTATGGCCTATTGATTCCCTCCACGCTTGTTGTCACTACTTCGATGATTGCTCTCACTGGTATTATCATTTTGCCGGCTACTTTCTCTTGGTTGCGTTGACTCGTTATCGCGCTCCAATAACTGAGCCCTATTTACAACATCTAAATACAAACATAGTTTATGAGAAATTAGATATTGACGTATCTCAGGTTTCAAACCTCTTAGAAACATCCGCGTCATTCTCTCCTCATTGTCAACCAAGTGAGACGCAAACCAGGACAACTCGAAAAACTTAGCTTCGTACTGTGACACGGTCATATTATTCTGTCTTAACTTGATGAACTCTACCTCTTTCATGTGACGAATACTTTCGAGAAAGTACTTGTCATTGAATAGTTCTTGGAACTTCTCCCAAGACATCTTCAGTGTGGTAGGTTGAGTACGCTTTACCAATTTCCACCAGTAATCTGCCTCTCCTCGCAACATAAAGGTGGCAAAGGGAACTTTTTGCTCCTCGAAGCATCCCAAGACATCAAATATCTTGATGATCTACTCTATCCACGACTCCGCCTTAAGTGGTTTTGGTTCTCCAATAAACTCCGGTGGTCCCAACTCCTTGAACTGTTTAGCGGTGACCGTCCGAGAGTTATCAGTGTTTCCACCTGCATTTTGGACAGGAGTCTCTTTTGCCTGATGTTGTATGAATTGCAGCAAGCTCCTAAACATTCCGTCCTTCGCCATTTGGTCGGTGTTGTTATTCACCTGAGGATTATTGCCTTCCTGATGCACATTATCATGGGTGTTGATTTGTGGTGACTCAATGGTCTCCTGTGCTCCATTGATATTCCCAAGATTCTCAGATGTTATTTTCAGATACTGCCACAAAACAAGGGTTAATTGACATGTAACATATTATCACTATACTATGACCGACCAATTAAATATCAAATAAACTTAGGTATGTCATACTAGTGAAGGAATTCCCCGTCTCTCCCCTCCTAGTTCTAGTCACACATCTTAGCCAGGGATCATATCCCTAAGATTTGATACCAACTGTAACTCCCCCAAAATAGGTATACATCACCTATTCTGAGTTGTCAAATGCATGGTACAAAATACAAATACAACCTTAAATATACAACGTAAGCTGTGATTTTTAATACAAATATTGTCTTCTAGACAGTATTCAAACTCAAAATAAGTCCTCAATACATTTATTATCACACTATTTCATAGAATAGTGAGGACTACTAATGCTATCATCTGGACCGTCACTCCATTCCCCGACTAGTCCCTGCTACATTCTCATTTCCTGAAGAGAACAATGAAAGCAAAAGGGTGAGCTCAACTAGCCCAGTAAAAAATATTATGACTAAGATAATGCAGAATAAATTAGCATTAGCCTTCAACAGTGTTAAACGGATAAAATATAATAACCTTCAAGTTTAACTCCAGTGGAACAAGCAATCCATTAGAAGAGTCAAGTAGAGAATAAAATCTACTATCTTCTATGATTTAAAAGGTTTTTCATTACTTTTATCGCTGAGACTCAGCTTAATAAATAATCCACATCATCCCTGCACTACGGCCAAGGATATTCATTAGTATCACGACCACAAATTATCCATGCACTACGGGCAAAGGATATTTGTGTATTCATCAATGGTCATGATCATGCCAACAACTGTCCATCAATGCACTACAGGCCAATGAGGACTTTTTCCACATCATTTGTAACATTACGGTCATGATTACACCGGATAATCCCTGGTCATAATCATACCAAGTCCATCTATGCACTACAGGCCACAGATGACTTTCAACATAATATAAACATGAGGATGATGACAATGATATAAGAATTTAATAAAAACAAGTTCAAGAATTAATTTATCCAGGAACTAATAACGTCCAAATTGTCAACATGATACTTCTTTGTAGAGTAACACTCAAGAATGCTCAGAAGAATATTTTCATGAAAAGATACTGGATGAAGCGTAAATCTCAAGGATATTCCACTAATTTCATGGAGTATAAAAGTCAAAACTTTAACCAACTGAGTATAATAAAGTATAGAATAACAAAAAAAATCATTAGGCATGCGATAGACCGCACAGACAGGTTATTCCAACAGAATAATAAATAATGGAACCAGGTCATGTGTAAATGCACAGACAGGATATTGCAACAGAATAATAAATAATGGAACCAAGTCATGCCTAAACGTATAGACATGATATTCTAACAGAATAATAAACAACAGAACCAGGTCATACGTAAACGCACAGACAGGATGTTTTAACATAATAATAAAGAATGGAATAACAAAAGAATTTCACCATGTATGCAGTACTTTGCATAGACAGGTTATTCCAACAAAATAATAAAGAATGGAATAACAGAAGAATTTCACAAATTATAGGGTAGCCCGTGTATACAGGTTATTCCAACAAAATAATAAAGAATGGAATAACAGAAGTTCTCTTCATGAATAAGAAAGAAATAATACCCCTTACGAGTACAACAAATAATATCCCTTACCGTAAAAGAAGAGTATTCCGACTGGTAGGGCGAGGATATTCTTGAAGAAAACTTGCACTACGCTCAAAGCTTCTTAAAACTCTAAAGAAATACGCTTAAGATTATAGAAGAATTCTCTGAACTTCTGGTGTGGTTTTTAATTTTAACTAAGCATCCTTATTTATAGGAAAATAGAAAGGATACTATGTTGCACTATACAATAAAATATAATATATTCTAAATATATATATATATATATATTATTTAAAATCTAATAAAACAAATAACTTTATAAAAGTATTCTGTTTTATATGAAAAGATTTTACTATGCAAAATACTATACAGACACTATACAACACTATGCAATTCTATGCATAATAAAATATAATATAATCTAATTATTGTCTAATAAAATAAATAACTTTATAAAAGTATTCTGTTTTATATAAAAAGATTTTACTATGCAAAACACTATGCATAATAGAATATTATATATTCTATTTATAGTCTAATAAAACAGATAACTTTATAAAAGTATTCTGTTTTATATAAAAAGTTTTTCTGTTTGATCACATTAATAACAATAATAAAACCTACTTTATCACCATTATTATAATTCACAATATTAATCGATCAGGTCGTTCCAAGGAAAGAGAGGGCTTTCTAATAAGGATTTATCCCTATTGGCGCGTAATTAGGTGACCAAACCTCTCCTTGACAAAACTTCTAGATATCGTTAATATTGCAAATAATAATATTAATAACCTTATCGTCTCAATTATTGATTTAATAATATATAAAATATTGACAATAATTAAATCAAATAACGTGAGATACTATGCAGCAATTACTGTAGTAATAATTGAACAAAACTGAGTGACTTCTCACGTAAGCATCAATAATCAATACCGTGTGCTACTATGCAACCACGCGTATTACTGTACTTTTAACACCGGGTGTTTCAACAGTTAACGGTAAAAACTTCCGTCGTTATTTTCATAAAGTATTTTTGTCATTTTCTCAATCCGATAATATTTCTGTTGTGGGGTCCACCAATGATTGTGCCTTTGTATAAATATTCTCTGTTAAAACGAATATTCCCCGAACAATCGAATATTATATAACAACTTGCGTACTTTTGCAAAATTTATAAATATTACCCACAACTATAACATTATATCAAATTTACTCCATAATATTCAAAAATGATATTTATAGAAAATTTATCTTTATTTATAAAACTTGGGGTCTTACATATATATAATATATATGTATATACAAACTGAAATAAAACCACGGACCGAAGTCTGTACAAACACACGTAACACGACTCTCAACGTGAAGAAGGGTGTGTGCAAAGATGAAGAGAAAGACTTTAAAGTGTGTGAGAAGGCTTACAGTGGGCTGCCAAAGAAGACATCTATATTTTTAAAGTGGATGAAATTTGGCTCCCGTCGGTACAAAAGTAGCTATATGTGAGCTCACAAGTGTTTAAAATGGGAAAGCACTCAGTATATTGCAAGTACGGAGCAAATTTGACAGTGCTTCCTCGCTCTCTCTCTCCTTAAAATGGCCACCCCAAGCCCTCTATTTATAGAGGGGGACCTGCAGCTTAGCATCAGGTGTACCTGTGGCTACCCGGGGTGCCCCGGGCAGTGTGGGTCCCGTCTTGTCGAAGTACGTACACTCGGACAACGCGATGTTCGCTTGGTCGTTCATAACTTTCAATTCGAGAGTCCAATGGAAGCGTGCCATACCATTCCAGAAAGATCTTTCTGAGAGCTACACAATGACATAGGATTTACCTTTTCTTAATTCCAAGAAGATGGGTCCATGATTGAAATGGCATTCCCGGGTTTTCGTCAGGTAGTTCGTTGAGTCGTTTTGCATAGTTTACGCTCGAAAGTTAAGATATGGTTCTCGGGGGACTTCTATTGAAGTAATTTGAGTTGAACTGAGTTTATTTGATGTGTGTTGAAGTTGAGTTGGCAAAATGACCATTTTTCCCCTCCTGGGGTTAGCTCCGGTGTTCGCGCAGTTATAGTAGTCTTTTCTCAGGGTCATCTCTGAGGTTGTCATGTTATTAACTCTGAATGTCCTCAGGGTTATCTCTGAGGTTGGCTTGACCTCCCGGGGTTGGAATTGATATTGTGGTCCTCCAGGGTTACCTCTGGAATATGAAAAAGTTGTTTTTGACCTCCTGTATAGTTAGTAACAGGAAAAGAAAATTTAGAGTGTCTACAGATGCCCCTCTTTATCATTTTCATGCAATGCAATGGAATGAACATGATAAAGATTAGTATACACTTGAAAATATGACAAGGTATTTCTAATGATTCAAATCGCAATGTAATGAATGTTTATGATGAATGTTAAAATGTTTTCGCAAATCGCAGTTCGCAAATCGCACAATGTATTTTGCACTTCGCTTTTCGCATTTGGACAAATCGCACATCACAACTCGCACATCGCATATCGCATCGCAAATCGCATATCGCAAATCGCAATGTTATAATGAATGTTAAAAATGTTTTCGCAGATCGCTTTACCTTTACCGATCATTGATGATGCCTATGTTGGCGTTGACTCCAATGATTTGGCATTTAATCGTTGATTCTTGTTTGATGATAATAAGTTGTGATGTTTTCCACATCTCTGATGGGGACGACGTTCTGAAATCACCAGACCTTCTCGATGTATACGCTGGTAGTTTACAACGATGTCAACCCTACTGATCGCTAAAATGCTTTGGTTCCCACTCGAACGGTGGTATACGAAGCTTTCATCGCTGAAATGTCTTGATGTTACGCTGGATGGATGTTAATTGCTTAGAATACCGGATTATTCGACACCTTCGCTGAAGTAATATTCAAAGGTTTGCTTCACCAGACTCTGCCTTGATAGAGATGTATGTTGATGTAGTGCCTCACCCTTTTTGAGGTGACTTGGAGTCTCATTTCGATGTTGGGTACTTGTGCCCCATTTCCTTGAGTGTTTGATTCGTAACCCAGCTGAACTAATGACATGAATGCCGCTAACATCCCTGGAGGGTGCAGCTCGCTCTTTTGCTACCCAAATTTGACCTTCGATGTAAATGTCATGACTTGTGAGGATTTGACGCAAATTAACATGTTTGATGGGGTAAATTTCATTCGTCAGGCCCTTTTTCATTGGGCTTTTGCTCTTAAATTAAGAACTTTCTTGAGAATTTTCCCCTTCTTTTGTAGGGGCAAGCTAAAGTCGCCATGATTTCTTTTAGGAGTTCTCCTTCTTTTGATGAGAGGCCTGATCATGCCTTAAAATCCTTCGCTTTCCTTGAATCATAAAATGCCCCAGTCCTTTCGTATGCTAATTTTGAGGATCATACGAAAAACTCTCTTTATTGACCAAATCATGAGTGAACAATATCTGAATCACCAGTGAGATGATATAAGGGAAGCTCTGATGATGATGGACCATGTTGATGGTGTTGACTGGGGCATTTTCCTCTTTAGGATGGTTGATAAATGCCCCAGTGTTGAATTGTCGTTGTTTCCGAGATTACCCCAATCTTGTTGTGAAGGACCCAATATCTGGTTGTCGCCAATTTTGAAATTACCCCAGCCTCGCTTGTTTTCTGGGGTAGTTGCTTTGACAGATGGGATGATAAAGTGTTGAGATCGCGGGAAGCTTTTACCTCTGTAATAGATAGTGAACATGTAGTGGATTTGGGCTTTGATGTTCTCAATCATTGTTACTGACTTGTTCTCGCAATCGGCGTTGATGGTTTTCTTTTGATTAGATGAAGCCTTGTGATTAAGAGTGTCGGATCTTTGAAAGTCCTTGATGTTGGTTGTCTTAGTGTATCGCTGTTTCTTCCTTTCTGGGATTCGTGCTAGATTTGATGGAATGACATTGAAGTGTTGTTGGGTCATCTCAACATGGGTCGCTGTCTTGGAAGGTTATTCCTGGGCGCAGATTTGAGATTGATGTTTGGGTTTGGATGTTTCTTTTGAGGGTTCGACCGCACCAATGATGGCTGCCTACGTACTCCTGGATTTGCGAGAGATCAGGTCTGCGTAATTCGAACCTGATGTAAGAGGTTCAACGTTGTATGTGGCAGGAAGAGTGTATAAATTTTTTGTTATTTTTGTTTTTGTAAGGAGAAGGGTGTAGGGATGTTTTTGTTGTTTTTGTTTTTGTAAGGGAAATGGTGTAGAGATGTTTTTGTTGTTTTATTTTTGTAAGGGAAATGGTGTAGAGATGTTTTTGTTGTTTTTATTTTATTGCCAACGGGCCATATAAAATGATTGCCTACGTACTCCTATTGAAGAGGAGATCAGGTCCGCGTAGTTCAAACCTGGTGTAAGAGGTTCAACGCTGTATCTGGCAGAAATGGTGTAGGAATGTTTTTGTTGTTTTTGTTTTTGTAAGGATAAGGGTGGAAATGTTTTTGTGGTTTTTATTTTATTGCGACTGAGCCATATGAAATGGTTGCCTACGTACTCCTATTGAAGAGGAGATCAGGTCGGCGTAGTTCGCCCTGTTAAGATAAACGGTTTAAAAAGTTTTTGTTTTGGGCTTTTTGGGTTTTTTGTTTAGTTTGACCGTACCATAAATGGCTACCTACGTACTCCCATTAATGAGGGGAGATCAAGTCTTTCGTAGTTCAAGCTTGATAAGCTGAAACCTGACTGATCTTTTTTTTTTCTTTTTTGTTTTTTTTCTCTTTTTTCAATTTTTTTATATGCATGGAAAATAAAAGGCATAATACGAAGAAGTGATATCGTCCCAACATCTTCTGGAACTCGCAACTTTATTCCCTGGATCTACATCTTCTTGGCTAGTTGAGGCCTGATAGTCAAGTTGTCAGTGGTTATGTTGCCTTCAAAGCTCGCGATAGAGGTTACGTCTTGGTTCTGATTGTCTTCACTTATGGCCATAACTTGATCGCTTCCTGATTCAATACATTCCTCAGGGACGCTCGAATTGGACCCATCGTAAAAAGGGATGCACTCTGGATTCTGTAATGGGTTGGATTCCCCTACAATTTAGCCACCTTTTTCTTCATCTATCCCTTTGCCTTCTTCATGGGTTTGAGATGATTCGACCATGAAATCTCCCTCGAACTGTTGTTACATTTCTCGCAAGAAACTTTCCTTTTTGGCTTTTTCTTCTGTGGAAAGGATTAGTATTTCCTCCTCATCATCCAAGGTGATAAAATCAGGAACTTGGTTGATATCTTTGGAGCACAAGATGTTTGATGTTGGCGGAGGAATCTCCTTTGAGGATGCCTTTGTCTCCTCTTGCATTAGGATCAGTCCACCTTGTGTTTTGGCAGAATTGTCGCTCATAGCCTTCACCTCATTTGAACTGCCTGTCTCGAATGGACATCTTAAGCCTTTTATTTCTTTTTTGCCTTTTTTGGTCATGGGAAATTCTACCTCCAACTCTCCATTTTCAATGAGATCCTAGATTTTATGTCGCAAAGACCAGCATTCTTCAGTCGCATGTCTAAGTGCGTTAGAATGATAGAGACATATCTTGGTGGAATCATAACTCTTTATCTTGGGATTTATAGGAGGCAACAACTCAGTAATCCTTCCTTCGCTTATCAGAAAGTGTAGCATTTCTTCATTTGATTTTCTCAGAGGGGTGAATTTTTGGACTATTTTGGAGGTTGTTTCATCTTTCATATTTGAGAATTTGCATTTCTTCGAGCGATTTTTCTGCTGACGAGATCTTTTAGTACATTTACCATCCCCCTTTTCTTGTACTTTCAGCCTGCTTTGATCTTCTTTATTTAGCTGGCTCATCATGGAGAGATATGTGCTTGTATTGTGATTAACCTCCTTTTTTCCTTGGCTTTCTGATAGTTGAGCGAAAAACTGCTTCGTTTCCTGATGTTGGCGCACTATCAGCTTAGCCAGCAGATTTACTTGATTTTGGATCGCCTCTAATTTTTGCATTACTGGCATACCCTACTCCGAGTTTTCCCACTCTAGGACATTTGTTTTGTGCCTTTGGGGGTATTCCTCCATCCTTCGTATGTACTTATGAATTGGATACATTTCAGCGCTTCCTGGCCTGATCATGTTTACTTCTTCTGTATCTTGCCGTAATGGAGAGTTGGTGTTGACATTTTGTTGATCAGGTTGTTGGACCACAATACTGCCACTTTCGATCAGATTTTGAATCTTATGTTTTAAGGACCAACAATCTTGTGTATCGTATCCTGGAGATCCTGAGTGGTAAGTACATCGCTGGCTTGGATTGTATGTTTTGCTCCCCGGTTCCAGAGGTGGAGCCAGTTCGGTAATTTTCTTATGATCCATTAATATTGCTAATACATGTTCAAGGGAATCGCCCATTGGAGTGAATACCCGGTTTTTCGTTCTTTCAAATTTTCTTTTTCTGTTTGGGCATTGGTTGAATGCAGCCTATTGTTGAGATGGCAGATTGTCTTGCATTTTCCAAATGGGGGGACTGTATGTTGGTCTCCTAGCTTGCCCCTGTACAACAAGGGATATATCTTTAATGCCTTTATCGGGTACATCCTTGGGATCGCTCACATATTTGCCAGTCTGTATATGCTTCGTGACTGCTTCCAAGGCAGTGAAGTCTTTAATCTTGCCTACCTTCAGGCCCATCTCTGCCATTTCTCCGTGTTTGATCATTTCTAAGAATAGCTTTCCTATGCCTGCTAGGATCCTCTCGTAGTACGGAGCCTCTTGGATGTCAATAAATGTCATTACCATCTCAGTTTCTGTCATTGATGGAATGACTTGTGCTGCTAGATGTCTCCACCTTTGGGCATATTCTCGAAAAGATTCAGTACTTTGCTTTTTGACTTTAGTCACTTGGTATCGATCCGGCACCATTTGTGACTGAAAACTGTACTGATTTAGAAAGGCATGAGCCAATTCTTGCCAGTTGCAGATTTTGGCATTGTCAAGTTGGGCATACAAGGCTTTAGCCTCTCTAGTGAGACTCTTTTGAAAAAGTTGCATTCTGAGGCTTTCATCCTCAGCATAAGACCCCAGTTCGCGAATGTACACTTTGAGGTGCGTATAGGGATCGCCTGTCCCATTGTACTTTTCAAACTCTGGGACTTTGAATTTGGTAGGGTATCAAGCCCCTGGGAATATGCAGAGATCTGAATAGGTGACACTCCCATAATTTCTAGTCCCTTTGATTGACCGGATAGTCTCCTCCATTTGCTGCACTTTCTTTCTTATATCCCCAGTTTCTCGATCATCCCTGAGATTTGTGATTTCTTTATTGGAATGAGATTTAGGTATCTGGGTTTCCATCTTTTTGCCAATACCCTGACTGCCCCCTGGTGTGGATAACTCTGTTTGAGTAGGCATTGTTTAGCCCCGGATTTCTCCATGTGCAGAGGATTCTGTGTGGAGGGGTATTTATGGACCCTGATTAGATTGGTGTAGTTCCTTGAACATAACAGCCAACTCTGTAATTTGATAGCTTAATCTTTTGAACTCCTCGCGAGAGACGGGAGTAGGATCAGGCTGGGCATTTTTATCCATGTCTGACTGTGGGCTTAATGCCCTTTTGGACTTTAAACGGATAACGGGACCGATTGCTTCCCTGCGAAAGCTTGCATAGTTTAGTCTTTAGGGAATGTGTGTATAATAACATGCTATGTGATGTGTCCATTTTAGAAATTTTATCCTGCAAAACGGATGTCAGCTGTTTGGTAATACAGGATAGCATGTTATGTATATGTACACATTTCTTCATATTTTTCATTACATGGAGATATATATATGGAATATAATTACAAGTAATTGTGTTTACAAGTAATTGAAATGAAAGAGCATGAAGAGACTTTCCTCCGTTTTGGGTTTATCATAGGCTGACCTATCTTAGGTTACTCTCGCGGCTTTTTGGCATGAAGGTTCCCAAATCATCGTAATTTACTCAATGGGAAGTTAATCTGATCTTTTAACTGGAGCGAATTTGGGTGGTGCCTTTCCTGAGCTTTGGGGAATTAGTCTTCCCACGAGTCCAGTAATCAAACACCAACGGGATAGCCTCCTGGTGGAGGAACCACACAACATACATTCACATACATCGCGTCTCACCGTATGAAAATGATGACATGTGCGAAACAAGTACATGTGGTGTGAAACACTAGATGCAATAAGTAAATGCATTCTTACACATTCATCATAAATGTAAATGCAACATCCACACACAAGTAGCTAACAGTTTTGAAAAGATTGTAATAGCGGCTTAAGTCCTCTTACTGTATTCCCCAGCAGAGTCGCCACCTGTCGACGTCGGGATTTTTTAGATGTCCCTTTCTGTTTTGTTGTTCTTTGGTGTTCTCATTTTAGGTGAGATTTATTTGAAAAAACAAGTGAAAAAGGTCCGACATGTATAATGTCGACGATGGACTGTTAAGAGTCGCCAGTTGGTTTTTTAAATGGTTGTACCAACACAACCGAGAAAAGGTTTGCACATTAATCTAGTGATGTGACACTATTAAACGGGTCGGTGAAACCGAGATTCATTAAGGTCTGGGGACTTGATTATGCGGAGGGAAGGTGTTAGATACCCCCCGACATCCGTGTTACCACGGTGACCGCCTCTTTTCAAGAAACGATTATCTGAATGTGTGTGGGGGGGGGGGGTTAATGTGCTGTTATTTTGAAGTAGTGTGAGGCCTTATCGTACCTATATACACAGGGTTTGAATTTATTTAAAAATTTAGTTTTTAGCAATATATAGCAATGATGTTTTATAAAAATAGGTTTTTCAAACCCTGATGCTCAATAGTAATTGAGACCTTTTACACTTCCATTTTATTAAATGTTCGGCTGGATGGATTTTATTTTACAGATGCAAGGCATCCGTACGAAAATAATATACAAAAATAATGTCGATTTCCTCGTGGGTATGAAAACCATCTAAGGAAATTCAGACACCACGGAACAATTTACAAGCTGCTTACAACTGAAAATGTCCATCACAGGAACCGAATCAAGATCCAATAGGTTGAATCTGTGATCACATGATTCCTAGGCGCACATGATACCGCAATTTTTATGAAAGCAGTAAGCTGGTATATATATATAAAAGCTGTAAATATATATATATATACAAACATGATCACCAACCACGAAGCACCTCCATGGGGGATCAGAAATGTAAATAAAACTGTAAAAGCTATCAACCATCATGGAGGAAACTTCAGGCGGGACGAAATGTAAATAAAGCTGTAAAAGCGATCAACTGCCACGAATTAAACTTTAGGCAGGACGAAACGTAAAGAAAGCTGTAAAAAGCGATCAACCACCACGAAGTAAACTCCAGGTGGGACGAATATATATATATATATATATATATATATATATATATATATATATATATATATATATAAGCAAGTAAACACACCAGATGTAAAATTCAGGCTCATAAAACAGAGTCCGACACACAATTTATATATATATATATATATATATATATATATATATATATATATATATATATATAAGCGATAAACGCTCCAGACTGAAGTCTAAGCTCATCGAACAAAGTTCGACACACAGATCATATATATAAATATATATATATATATATATATATATATATATATATATATAAGCAAATAAACGCGCCAGACCGAAGTCTAGGCTCAATCGAGGCATAACTCGATAATGTTAGTCCATATATATATATATATATATATATATATATATATATATATATATATATATATATATAATATGTATATACAAACTGAAATAAAACCACGGACCGAAGTCCGGGCAAACACATGCAACACGATTCTCAAAGTGAAGAAGTGTGTGTGCAAAGATGAAGAGAAAGGCTTTAAAGTATGTGAGAAGGCTTACAGTGGGGTGCCAAAGAAGGCTTCTATATCTTTAAAGTGGATGAAACTCGGCTCCCGCCGGTTTAAAAGTAGCTATATGTGAGCTCACAAGTGTTTAAAATGGGAAAACACTCAGTATATTGCAAGTACGGAGCAAATTTGACAGGGCTTCCTCGCTCTCTCTCTCCTTAAAATGGCCACCCCAGGCCCTCTATTTATAGAGGGGGGAGCCGCAGGTGTACCTGCGGCTGCCAGAGGTGCCCCGGGCAGTGTGGGTCCCGCCGTGTCGAAGTACGTACATTTGGACAACGCGTTGTTCGTTTGGTCGTTCATAACTTTCAATCTGGGAATCCAATGGAAGCGTGCCATACCATTCCGAAAAGCTCTTTCCGAGAGCTACACAATGACATATGATTTGCCCTTTCTTGATTCCAGGAAGATGTGTCCATGACCGAAATGGCATTCCCGGGTTTCCGTCCGGTAGTCTGTAGCCGTTTTGCGTAGTTTGCACTCGAAAGTTAAGATATGGTTCTCGGGGGACTTCTATTGAAGTAATTTGAGTTGAACTGAGTTGATTTGATGTGAGTTGACGTTGAGTTGGCAAAATGACCATTTTGCCCCTCCAGGGGTTAGCTCCGGTGTTTGCGTAGTTATAGCAGTCTTTTCTCGGGGTTATGTCTGAGGTTATCATGTTGTTGACTCTGAATGTCCTCAGGGTTATTTCTGAGGTTGGATTGACCTCCCGGGGTTAGAATTGATTTTGTGGTCCTCCAAGGTTACCTCTAGAATGTGAAAAAGACGCTTTTGCCCTCTTACATAGGTAGTAACAGGAAAAGAAAATTTCGAGTGTCTAGACTTGCTTGCTACTAAATTGAATAGTAGCGTGAAAGATGTTTGGAAACTATGAATTTTTAAGTCAAAATTAGTGATAACTTATACATGAAAATTTCAAAAATGATACTCCTTCGTAAATATGTTTATAAAACATTTTAAATTTCATGTCAAATATATATTAATTTTTTGTTTATAATAAAGTTGTCAAGCACTACAAGTATTCTTTAACAATAAAATTATAAAAAATATTTTAATAATGTAATTAGGGGAGAGAATAAAGAGGAAGTTGCCTATTTAACAAAAAAGAAAAAGAAAAAGAGGAAGTTGGCTGATTGGCTCTCTCCATTATTATCCTTCTTCTCAAGTTCTCTCAATCCTATATAAATATTTAGTTATCATGTATTTTTTCTATTTTTTTCAGCGAAAAGATCACAATGACGTAATCATTCTACAAAAAATATGAATTACTAGAAGAAAAAAAATTCATTTTTGAAAATTAAAAACAATTCTCTACTATTCAAATTGTGATTAAGGATTCACGTATTCCTCGAATGATAAGTGAATGTGACTTCTCTAAATTTTTGTGTTTGTTATGATATATAAAATATAAAATCAATATACGTACACAAATAAGACAAAATTTAGTTTTTTAATTTTCGTCTTTGGTATAAGATTAAAATTTAACTATTATTAAAATACTTATTAAAGTCTCTCTAATTTTATTTTATTTATTTTAAATAGGCCTAAAATTTAACTAAAATTAATACACTTTTTGGAGCTCCTATAGCGGTGGTGATTGCCGATTGGAGTGGTGGATTTGTTGGTTTTTGGAACAAAAGGTATTTTTGTTTACTTTTGGTTTTTTTTTGTGCAAAGGGGGCCTTTTGGTTTTTTTTTTTTATGTGCAAAGGAGGCATCGCAGCTTTAGATTAATACTTCATCCGTTCTTAATTATTTGATGTTTTAGATGTGGACATAAGAATTAAGATAATGATTGAAAAGTATTAAATATAATACTCAATTTTCTATAAAATCCTTAAATCTTTTGTTGAGATAAGAAGAGTTTTGTTGGGATAAGGAGAGAGAAAGTTTAAAGTATTAAAAAAAATAGGCAAGAGTAATGAGGGGTAATTTTGAAAAAATTATCATTAATTCTCCTAGATTTGCTAGATTTGAACAAACGTTTAATAATTAGGGACAAATGAAAAACTCTAAAACGTCAAATAATTTTATTACAATCATTTTCTAGCAATTTTATGATATCAATAGGAGTATTCTTGCTACTAATAATATCATAACTACAACTATAGTCCAAGTCCTTAAATTTGTCTCTATATTTTGTGTACATTAGCTTCATATTCTAAGGCTTCTTTAAAAATTTAGGACATTCCAAATCTGTAAGTTTGTCTGCACATTTATTTACTTTTTGAGTAACAAATGTAAAGGAATTTATGTTAGAGTGAGGGAAAAGAAAATAAATGAAAATTTACAGATAGTGAGATTTTTTGGATGAGGCAGCATTGACAAGTGTCATATGGATGGCCTTATACCTTATATTGCCCATATTTCGAACTCAATCATAACATAATCCATCCCACACTCCCTCTTTTGCCTCTCTTCTTCACTCACCCTCCAAACATCTCTCTCTCTCTCCCCTCCCCTATTGCTTTGCTGCCATGGCAGTAGTAGAGCTATCGTCTGCAGCATACACAGAATCCAGTTTAAGAACTCCACATCTCTCCTATAAATCATTAGCCCGCCCTTCCTTTCATAAACAACTCATTTTCCGGCCTTTCACTAGAAGGCCAGTCCCAAGGATTTCTAGCTGTGTTACATCCAAGTAAGATTGCTTTCAAGTATTCATTTTATACCAATTACGTTAATTTGCTTAAGTTGCATAATATAATATAATTATCTCGGATACAAATTATAATATTATTATTTACATAAATTTCAACAAAATTTTAGTATAATTCATTAAAAGTTATAAATAATGAATTTTATGGTTACTAGTATTTTTTAGATAGCTTACTATATTTATCATCATTGCATTTATTAAAATTTAATAAATTTATGTCAAATTTAAGTTTAAAAATATTTGAAATTGACGGCAAAAAGTTAATAATGCTCTTATATTTTAGAAATTGAGGGAGTATTTGTGTTTTCAGTATTAATTCTTCATAAATACCCAGGTTAGTTGAAGCACCCATTGCTGTAAAACATGAAGACCCAAAGAAGAAACCTGAGTGCTTTGGTGTTTTCTGCCTTACTTATGATCTCACGGCTGTAAGTTGTTCTTTAATTCTTTTTTAGTATTCTTTGTGGCTGCTTACTTTAGCTGGCGTGGTTCTTTTTTTTATAAAAAAAAACTAGTTATATTATTTTCAATAAGTCTAGGGGGACATTTTTTAGTGACATTTCTAGTGACATTTTTTATTTATTTTATTTTATTTTGGTTTTTTTTTGTAGTACCTCTCAAAAAATGTACAGTATTTATTCCAACTGAAATTTTTATAAAAAACAGTGTTTTAGGTGTAACTAGATACAAACCCCCGCGTTGTGGCGAGATTATTCAAATTTTTAATAATAAATATGTGCGTACAATTAATAAATTAAAATATAATAAGAAAATAATATATTATTGTACGATGATCAAATAGTATAATCGGATTAGAGATAAGTCACAAAAAAAGACCATAACACATTTAAAACGAATAAGTCTAAAAGAGTAAATTTGTACTAAATAAAGGCAACAATTAAAAAGTAAATTTGTACACGGGACTCGGGAGTGTGGATTAGAACCAAAACTCTACAGGCCATACCAATAAAATACCTCATGTCCTCATCATTTACATGCATACTTACATGTTTGTGTTTATTTATAATATTAACAAAACCAAAATACAGACTTAAAATGAAAATACTAAATAATCAAATTTAAGAAATAAACCAAGTTCCTTACTGTTGATATAAGAAAAGTGAATAGCTCTAATCTAAACACAAATTTTCCAATCGAAAACTCACCAAAATTTTCAATTAAATACGATTGACAACACAAATATCAGATCAATCAAATCAATTGCAAACATTATTCCGCATATCAGCAACTAAATGCAAATGCAATAATCTCAAATTTTAACACATAATATCTAAAAATTTAGAAAATAGGCAAACCAATGAAATAATTTCACCCGCTTCTGGGGGTTATGTTTCACACTCCTGCATATAGCTGTAACATGTAAGTAATTATGTGTGTATATAATGGCTCTTCTATCGTGCGAAACGTGAATGACATAAGTAGAAGAAAGACAGATAGACAAAACGGAAAAGAGAAAAATTGACCGTGAAAGAAGAAGAAGCCATGGTTGCTATTCACTTATGAGAATAAATAATTAGCCTGATTAATATACGTATATATATGTATGTATATGCATGGAAGATTAGGTCAGGTGATCATTAACATTATTTCAAACTCTAATTCAGTTAGGAAGTTTTATCCATATAAAATTGTGCTCATTAGTTATTGAAGAGATTAAATTCTACTTGGTTTGTTATTATTTATCCATAATTTAAAAAAGGATAGGATATAATTAAGATAATTGGTTTGTTATTATTTATCCATAATTTAAAATAGGATATGATATAATTAAGATAATTGGGACACAATTAAAACTATTTAAGATGGACAAGTGTTGAATTTGTAGAAGGACATTTGTCAATATATGGTGCCATGTACTGTGATTTAGTATATATAATAGATTTGAATAGATACAAGAAACAGGGTTGTACATATTGTACAGACCCTGTTTCTTGTATGTATCTAAATTACACCTAAAACACTGTTTTTTACAAAAATTTCAATTGGAATAAATACTATATATTTTTGGGGAGGTATTACAAAAAAAAATCAAAAAAAATAATAATGTCGCTACAATGTCGCCAAAACAATGTCGCCGTAGAAGGACTCTATTATTTTAATGACTAAAAGATTTTACACAATTCTGCATTACTTGAATATTCTTACTGTGCAATCTAAGTGATAGTTATAATGTTTGTTTCAATGTGTAGTATATTTTTTTCTTAAATTTGAAGTGTTACGATATTGTAACAAGGAAAATTTCACAATTTTCCCAATCCTAATTTGTCCATTCAATCCATCTATGCACATAATTCAAACAGGATCCTCCTGCTAGTGAATTTATTTCTTTTCAAGTTATTTTTATGAGATAATAATATATTACTAACTTAAAACTTTTGGTATGAAGTTTTATTAGGCAACCCGAGCCCCCAGCCCCTGCAACTTTGTGAGTAGCTTGGGATAATAATATATATCCCAAGATGTGATTGGGCCCTCAATATTTTTAGATGGTTCCTTCAAGGTGTCATCCATTTTTAAAGTTTACTGAACTTCATTTTTTGCCAATTAAATCCTTAAAGTGGTTTTTTTGTCGATTATGTTCCTTTTACTCAGATATGATCCCAATCCGACCTATTTTGACCAAACCCGGCCCAGTTTGACCCAACCCCAATTTCACCAATTAGATTTTTTTTTAAAGCTAAAAAGTTTTAAAACTATTTTTAAAATAGTATTTTTTTAAAATATTAAAAATAATTATTATTTTCAGAAAAAAATATTTGAAACCTTTTTTTTCATAAAATGAGTAAAATTTCATAAAATATAGATTCAAAAAAATTAAATAAGAAAATAAATCTTTATTGTAAGACCCCGAATTTTATGAAATAAAAGTATTCAATTTTTCTTATAATTACAATTCAGTAAATGATTAAATTGATAAAAGTTTAAAGTTAAGGGTGAGATATAAATTTTTTTCAAAATACGCAAGTGGTTATAAAATATTCAATTGTCGGGGAATATTCGTTTGGTCGTGGAATATTCTTTCTGTCGGATAATATTCGTATGACGGCGCAGCCATTTGTGGGCCCCATAACAGAATAACTGTCGGATGAAGATAACGACAAAATTTAGTTTTTATAAATAATGGCGTAGTTACCGTTAACACTGTTGGAATACCCGGTGGTTAAAATACAATAATACGCGTGGTTGCACAGTAGCACACGGTATTGCACAGTATTGTTGAATTATTGATCCTTACGTAAGAAGGCACTACTCAATAATTGTTACAGTAATTACTGTTCAATATTTTATTGATTCAATAATTGCTGCGTTGATATTTTATATTATTGTTGGTCAATAATTTTCACTGCACAGTATCTCTATTATCAGATCAATAATTCATATTATTTGAATAATATTATTAGATAGTATTATTGGCAATGTCTAAAATTTGATAATCTGAAAACTTATTATTAGATTGTAGTTCCAAAATTTGATAATCTGAAAACTTATTTTTTTTTCTATTGCACATCACAAATGCTTTATGATTTATGAATGAGTCGCATCCATCCCCTTATATAATCCTTGTATCGTATAACTAGTGGTTAGAATCAAATTTAATGGAAAATTAAGATCGACCGCCTAAAATTCTTCTCTAAAATATCTAGGATTTCAATATCCTTTATATGTACAACAAGATTTTAGAAAATTCCAATTAGTGGAACGTAATAAAAACGTCTTGTGGGCCTCCAATAAGAGATAACATGACTATACTTAGAAACAACTAAACTAGTTTTAATCCATATCTATTAAATAGCTATACTTATTGGAATACATTCCGCATAAATATATTTCATACCAAGCGATTTGAAAAAACCTACCCTTATTGTACTTCATGCCACGCTTTCGGTTCTCATTTTTGTTCCACGTACTATATCAATCACTATCCAAGCAACATTAGTGATTAGACATCTCCTAGCATTTCTGTTAATAGGACAACATGATTAATGACCTAATGTGGAATTCTTTCTAAAGGTAATTTGTTTCAACATTTTAGTCAGCTCAACAAACTTTGTTTGCATTGTAGATAAGTATAAATATATGTTGGATCTTAGTTATTCAAATTGGGCGTCCATGGAGGGTTCGACCCATTGCATTTAATTAACAATTTTATCTATTGACAAGGTCAAAAGAGCCATTCATTTATTTTGAATGTGGCTTGACTGCGTGTTGAGGAAAAGTTGATAAGTGGTTCAATCACTTCGGTATTAAATACTCATGTGTCCTCATATCAGTGGATTGCAATTAATTCAATTGGCCAAATTATCAGAGCTATCCTAATACAGACCTAAACCAAATTGTTACGAACCGTGAGATAGTGTTTCGTTCTCAATCGTAGTTCGAAGACGCTATTGGGTTTCAGGGGAACGTAGATTTGCAGGAGGTTTTTCGCATCAGAGGTTTTCACGCTACTCTCTTGTTCTGTGTAAATCTATGAAATAACATGCCTATAAAACTCCTGCATTGGTATCAAAGCATGTTTTAACGATCTAATGTATGCTACGTATGAAATATTTACACATTGTGACATGATTGCATGTTTAAGAGAGTTTGAAAACATCATTAATGGCAATCCTAAGTACACTAAATGTTAGGGGCTAATATTGCAGTATGTTGTAGCCTAAACACAGTGTATATGATCTGCAAATTTTGGATTTAATTGGATATGTAATTTAAAATTAATTTGGAACCCTAGTTTGCAAACAACCTACTTTGACCAGTCATAACTTTTTATGTGATTTTCCGTTTTGAATGATTTTCGTATGTATACGTAGTACATATTGCAAGCTTTCGAACGATATATTATACGCTTAAATCGGACTTATATAGGCTGAGATATGACCTCTAAAAGTTTGGGTCGCGAAATAAGAAATTTCTAAATTTTAATAGCTGAAGGTTGAAGATGCAGTGCAATCCCAGTCTCAGTGGGAGTTGCATGCGTCACACCGTTCTATCGTAGCTCCCAAAATGATGGTTGAGTACACCACTAGAACCAACATGCTCGGACGATCAAACTGAAAAAAACGGCATCGCGATCGGAGTTGAGGAAGGCGGCGGGTGGCCTACACGCGCGTCATGCGCGGCTGCTGCTTATGTAGCGCGCGTGTTGCACACTCGCCAGACACATGGACCCTCCTGCCCCGACATGATCCAACCCGTTAACTCGGTTTGGCCCGCGGTCTAGACTCGGTTCACCAGAAATTAATTATTTTTTATTTTTATTTCCAAAAAATGATTTATTAATTATTTTAATCATGAAAATTAATTAAAAAATAGTTATATTAATTATTAAATTCTAAAAATTTTACAAAAATTAATTATTAACATATAATTAATATTTATACTAGAATTTTGAAATATTAACAGATTTTGATATTTTTGGTTAAATTTCCAATTAATTATGTAATGGTTTATTAATTGTGATAATTATCAAATTTATCAAAAAAAAATCCAGGAAATTTGCAGCGACCTTTTTATGATGCTAAGTTACTGTTGTAAATTTTTCATAGGAAAATAACTGATTTGGATAGTTTTGGCTAATTTCCAATTAATTATGCAATGGTTTAATTAATTATGATAATTAGCATGATTATCAGAAAATTCCAAAAAATTACAGTAACCTTTTAATGATGATAAGCTACTGTTATAAAAAAAATTTGGAAGAACTTAACAGATTTGAGTATCTTTGGTTAATTTCCAATTATCTATGCAATGATTAATTAATTGTGATAATTAGCATAATTATCAGAAAAATTCCAAAAAATTACAGTAATCTTTTGTGATGTTAATATACTGTTGAAAATCTTTTGGATGCATTTTAATGTTTTAATAGCATACTTGGTATATTAATTGAGTAATATTGCTTATTATTTAATTCCTTTTGTTAATATTTTTGGAATATTAATCGTTGGTGCTTGGAATTAAATTACTATGTTGTAATTACATATATACCCCTGTTCCTAGTGGAAGTGATTTAAGGTGTAGTAATTTAATTAAATTATTCCCTAAATTACATGTCTTATGCGATGAAAAATTAAATTTAAATAATTAGACATTTATATGGATTGTGATTCTTAAGCTTAGTCAAGTCTCCCTTCTATATTTACGTCTCATTATTTTTTATGTTAATTTAGTTCATGCGGAAAAGATATCTTATACAGTGTGGTGAACATTGAATATCTCTAACATTTCTCATATTTTAAATAAAAGCAGAAATAGCTTCAAAACACATTATCATAAATCTTTACCAAGGAAATAAACTAGACGAAGATAACTACAATGTGTGGCATCGGAAAGTCGGGATGGTCTTGGAGGAGCAAGAGGTTGAAGAAACCCTGTTGTCCAAGATGACAAAACTGGAGGATGAAAATGTAAAGGATCCGATCAAGGTTGCAGCCTTCAAAAGTTGGCACAAAAAGGATCGTATTGCTCGCATAACGTTGCTGAGCTGCATGAGCAATGACTTTCTGTTTGAGTATGAGCAATACTCTACTGCACACGATATGTGGGAGGCTCTCAAAACTAAGTTTGGTGGCACCTCGTTGACAAGGCTGAGGGAATTAGCCATAAAATTCGATGGTTACAAAAAGGACAACCACACCATGAAACAAGACCTTCGAATCATGGCTAATATGATCTGGGAATTGAAATCCGGTGGTACTCAATTGTCAGGCGAACAACAGATTTCAGTTGTGGTTCGATCTCTTCCCGATAATTGGGAACATATGCAGGTCAACATAACTCATAACGAGAATATCAAGAACTTTGATGATATTCATCGTCACTTGGAGCTCGAGGCTTAGCTCCTTGAGGTTGTCAAGACCTCCAAGACATATGTAGCTGAATCAAACTCTTGCAAAGGGTTCAAGCCCAATAAAGGGGAAAAACTTGCTCATCCTACTGTGCCTAGAGGGCTGGGAGTGGGGGTGTTGTCAAACGGAAAAGAGGCAAACGAGGTTCTAGTAAAAAGGACAAAACCAAGATGATATGTTAAAATTGTGGCATGGCGGAACACTTAGCTCATGAGTGCACTGAGCCGAATAAGGTAATTCTTAGTCCTAATCTATATATGTGCTTAGTATCAAGTACTGTTTTTGTTGCTCATTCTCTCCATATGTGGATTGTAGACTTCGGATGTGACGCCCCCAAAATAGGTATACATCACCCATTCTGAGTCGCCAGATATCACACTATAAAAATCAAATACAAATTTCATTTATACAACTATTGAACTATCGTGCAGAGTACGACACTAGATAAGTTGTGAGTTTTAATACAAATGTATGTAACTCTCATGGTGCCTCGACCACAACCTTACAATGGTACTTTACATAAAAGTACGGTCAAAAACTGTTTTAGAAATTAAAATCTTTGGGAAGTACTAAAGGAAACCTTCATACATGGGAGGCCATGCGTCTAGGTTATGATAGATATCATATGTCCACAGAATTAGCCTTGGTTGACCCAAAAGTCCCCAAAGAAAAACAAGAAGATTACTATCATCTTCTTTCCAATGGTGAGTCTTCTCTTGACATATAATTATTTCCGTTGTCTCCAAGTGAAAATTATATTTCAAATATACTCCAAGATCATATAGGCAGTGCTCGTAGATATACTCAGCAAGTGGATGTGCACAACCATGTCTAATGATAACACGAGGTTGTATGTCATTAGACATCTTGTATGATAGTGGCAAAACACCCTTCCAAAGTTGGGTTCACCTCACCCTATTCGATTCACCAAAATTAAATATCAAATGGCGTCTACAATACGACACACTTATCTAAAGTTCTCAATAAAATTATTTCTATACTATTTAGGGAGAACCTCAACAGCTATAGACCACTGCTAATCCTCTTAATACCCCGCTCGATCCAGCTACACTTTTATTACCTGAAAGGAATTGTGAAGCAAAAGGATGAGCACAACTAGCCCAATAAAGAATATCATGACTAAAGATAATTAAATTATCAATAGCTTTCATCAATAATAAATCAGAGATTTAGAACATATGGTAGATGATAACTTTTCAACCATAGTTGCAGCGGAACGAGCAATCCATTAAAAGAGTCAAATAGACCATGAGGTCTATTATCTTTTCCATGTTCAAAGTCCACCAAAAATGTTTTATCCCTGTAACATCAATCAACAGTTCCTGTCCACAATCATATGAATAACTCGTAATCATAATTGTGGTTCTAAATTCCTCTTCGCACCTAGGATGAAGATAATTTTCATCACCTATATTCACCTGAAACATCAAAAATCATGGTTATACCAAATCACAATTTCTGCTCATAATCATACTAATAAATTCATCTTTGCACTACGGCCAAGATATTCATTAACAATTCATCTTTGCACTACAGGCCAAAGACATACAACTGTATTTTAAAAGAGTCAAGTAGAACATGATATCTACTATCTTTTACGAATTAAAAGTGTATAATCAATATTTTATCGCTGAGACTCGGCTTAATAAATAATCCACATCATCGAATCATCCCTGCACTACGGCCAAGGATATTCATTTAATCATCAATGGTCATGATTATACCGAATAATCCCTGGTTATAATCATACTAATAATTGTCCATCAATGCACTACGGGCCAATGAGGACTTTTACCACATCATCTATAACATTACGGGTCATGATTATACCGAATGATCCCTGGTCATAATCATACCAATAAACAGTTCATCTATGCACATAAGCCAAAGATACTCATCAATCAATAGTTCATCTTTGCACGTAAGCAAAAGATATACAACTGTAAAACCAATAATCAACAGTCCATCTTTTCACGTAAGTCAAAGATATACAACTGTAAAATCAATAATCAACAGTCCATCTTTGCACGTAAGCCAAAGATATACAACTGTAAAACTAATAATCAAGCCGTCATTAGTGATGGGTTTACGATGATCGAGGAAGAACAGTGTGTATATATCAAACTGTCCAAAGATAAATTCCTTATCTTATCTATGTATGTCGATGACATTCTACTAGCTGGGAACGATAAGGATATGATTGTCGCCACCAAAGGGTAGTTGTCCTCTAACTTTGAGATGAAGGACATAGGGGAAGCAACTTATTTTCTTGGGGTTAAGATCTATAGAGATCTCTCAAGAAAGCTTCTTGGTTTGTCTCAAGAGATTTACCTTAAGAAGGTTCTTGAGCAATTCCAAATGAACAACTGCAAACCCATATACACTCCTATTGCTAAAAGCGACGCTATTGGAGCCAAGCAATGGCCTACTTCTCTTGAGAAAATTAAGAAAATGTCCCATTAACCTATGTCAATGCTATAGAAAAGCTAATGTATGCATTTGTGTGTACTCGGCCTTATGTAGAATATGCAGTCGAAATCAAGAGGATCTTGCAATGTTTGAAAGGTACTTTGGACTACATGTTGTGCTATGGAGATCGGAACTGCGTTTGATTGGTTAATCTGATGCCAGTTGAGGAGGTAACCAGGGGATGCGCAAGTCGACCTCAGGATATGCATTCTTGCTACATGGTAGTGCCATTACTTGGTGTAGCAAGAAACAGACTTGCGTTTCTCTTTCGACGATGGAATCAGAGTTTGTAGCTTGTACGTCAGATGTTCAGGAAGCCATGTGGCTAGGGAGATTCTTCGAGGATCTTGGAGTCGTCTCTCATGCTTCGGATCATGTGACTGTTTTTTGTGATAACACGACGACCCTAGATTACACTAAGGACCCCAAGTATCACATTAGGACGAAGCACATTGACTGAAGAGAGAACATAGCAAATAATGAGGTGATATTGGAGTACATGCCCACTGGCCATTGGACTTATGGGAGCAGATCTTTTGACGAAGCCAATTCCTAAAGATGCTTTTTGTAGGCATGTTAGTTCATTGGGGCTCTGTAGGATTTGATATACTTTCTTATTTTCTTGTATATCACTCATCATTTGGCTTGTATTAGAGATATTCATTATGATTTTGAGATATTTATCATTTATGCGAGATTCATTTATTCCCACTTATGATTATGTTCTTTTAGCGCATATGATAAATTTCAGTAGTTCACACAGTTTATTATGCATATTATATATGCACACACTAAATATATGTCAACAGGTTGATTGGCTCACTCACACAAGCAATCACCCTTGGCGCTTTGAAAAATGAGCAAGGTTGATACAATTCATTTATTGGTGTTTTGAGTAGCGAGTTGTTGATGCTTTAGATAACAATCAATTGGCGCTTAGTAGCGAGTAAAATGAAGCATGTTGTCGCCCTGACATGAGCCAAGATGAGCTTAACTTGGATTACCCATATATAGTATGTCCCACCATCTATATTAAGTACTGATAGCCGAATACGAAATTTCAAGTTTGGCGCTTGGAAAGCGAGCAATCTGAAAATTCAAGTTAGACGCTTATGAAGCGACTGAACTAAGATCCGTATGCCATGACCATATGATATATGCTCATGTAGATGAGATTGTATGCCGTAACATGATAACCGGACACGAAGTTTCAGATGTGGCGCTTAGATAAGCGAGCAATTTGAAATGTTCTAAAGTCCGCACAACAAAGCTATAGAATAGTATGTTGTGAGCGAGTTACATGTGCTCAGCGACCATGTAAAGGAGGTGAGAGAATGAATCCCTGTTTCTCACTATGCGAGTCCTGTAGGACAAGTTTTTGTTCCTACATCAAGTGCTCTTTGTGATCTTTCACTATACTACAAAGACGTGGATTAATGTTGCTACTTTGGTTTCGATTCCAAAGGTCAGGATTAATGAGACTATAAGGACTGATTCTGAGAAAGCAGTTGATTCATTTTTGAGTAGTATTAGGGTGAAGGGAAGACAATTTGATTTCACCTCGTTCTGCACTTATTGTCGACAACTATAGCGTTTTGATAGGGATATAGTAATAAACGAAATGGACTTGGGCCCAAAGGTGGTTAAGTAAGACTCTTTGAGGGATTAGAGATACTTAACCAAGTGAAAATTCAAATATGTATAGGGTACTCTGAGTTTATGGGTTGTAGCCTTTTCGAGAACTAATTGAGTTTGGCGTGAGAGCTCCCGTATTGTTTTCTTTTAAAGGGTAGATGTCTTTATGTTGGCCCTAATGGGTTTGATATAGAGCTCCCACATTGTAGGTGAACTCAGTGGTCGCACGGTTCGGCTGTTAGAGGTTTACATGTTTTGGTTTGAGCTGGTTTTGGTAGATATGAGGATAACATCGTTCCTGCCATTGGCGAGTGGGAGATGTTGGATCTAGGGTATCCAAATGGGTCCGACCCATTGGATAATTAACAACTTTATCTATTGACAAGGTCAAAAGAGCCGTTCATTTATTTTGAATGTGGATTGACCAAGTGTGGAGGAAAAGTTGGGAAGTGGTTCAACCACTTCAGTATTAAATACTCATGTCTCCTCATATCAGTGGATTGCGATTAATTCAGTTGGCCAAATAATCAGAGCTTTCCCAATACAGACCTAAACCAAATTGTTACGAACCGTGAGATAGTGTTCCGTTTTCAATCGTAGTTCGGAGACGCTGTTGGGTTTCGAGGGAACGTAGATTTGCACGGGTCTTCCGCATCAGAGGTTTTCACGCTACAAGAGGTAAGCTTTTGACTCTCCTATTATATGTAATTATATGAAATAGCATGAGTATAAAACTCCTACAATATACATGTTTAAAAACTCAGATTAGTGACAAAATTGATAGTTCTTCTCAATCTTTTTTTTATAGCAATAACACTCGGTCAAAGGGAGTGCAAGAAGGGGTACTCCTAGGTCTCCAAAGCTACTCCTTTCAGAACTCTTATAGGACTAACACTTCTTGCTTTAACATTAATTGAATAGTAGGAAAGGCATCCATATTCAGATCTTGGAGCAAGAGTTGTAGTTTCTCATTCCAAATCCAAGGATATTTTGAAGAACTCTTAATCTTAACCGAACTACCTTTGAGTGAGTCCTACCATTAACCACACCCTCCCAAGAGGCTTTAATCATAGGCAAAAATGAGTGATGCATTGTCCAAATATTTAGAAAACGAAAGGGACGGGGAACTTTATCTAACTGTTTCCTTTATCCGAACGAGTCTTGCATGAAAAACCGTTTGCTTTCTTTCCAACACTCCGGAACATAAAGTGACAAACAAGACCCATGTACATAACTACCAAAATAGAATACAACTACCGAAATTGAATTGTACATCCAGAATAGTCTTAATTCAAATTTATAGTGAGAATGCTCTGTAGATAAGTATAAATGAACATGCTAAAAAACTCAGATCAGAGATGAGGTTGATAGTTCTTATTCAGATGTGTAGAGAGAACTTAGCTATAGTTTCATTATTAAGTGTCACCTTACAAAAATGCTTATGATATGTTCCTCCAATTTCAATTCTATAAAAGTTTTTTTCCTAGAAGAGATACCAATGCTCTAAAAATTGCTAGATGGACCTAGGCGGCGAAAGGGGCGCCTAATGCGTAGGCTACTTAGGCGGTGCCTAGCCGTTATCCTAGGCGGACTAGGCGTTTTCTTTAGCGGGCTCATATATTTATTTTTCTATTATACATACTTGTTATGTTGTTATGTTATACAAGATGTAACTTTTAAAATATTACTTGAATTTTTTTTATAAAAAACATTCTTTAAAAGCTTGACAAATTCATTTCAAATATTGTAGAGGTTCAAAGTCATCATTAAATTGATGCGGTAGAGGTTGATGCTTGTTATGTGAATGTCATTGAGTTGCCTTGAACTTTTCAAGGATCCAAGAAAGTATGCAAAAGTTGTCAATTTAACTCGCTGTACTTAAAGGGAACTTCTTCAACCGGGTCCGGGTGCGGGTGCGGGTGTGGGTGGGGGGGGAAGGGTAGGGGGGTAGGGCAGGGAAGATGAAGAAAAGATTAGCTGAGATCAGAGCTTTTCTTCTTCTTTTTTATTTTTTATTCCTTTTTTGTCTTTAGCACAGGTAAGGCATTATGTGATTGAACTGACTTATGATATAAACCTTCATTCTTTAATAATGTTTACAGGAAGACGAAACAAAATCCTGGAAGAAATTAATCAATATTGCTGTTTCAGGTGCCGCTGGGATGATATCTAATCATCTACTTTTCAAAGTAAGAAATTAGTGTTTCCATGATTGTTATTGAATTATTTTATATCAAAATCTCCAGTTGGTTCATAGAGACATTTATGATAAGACCTCTGAAATAGAGTTTAATATAAGGACAGACTGTACAGTCATAAAGTTCCAACTTTTGAATATGCTTCCTTACAATCACCAAGTAGAGGATTGATTAATTTAAGGAGTCGAATATGAATGTATGGTTTTTTATGTTGAGATATTTTACCTATCCTGCACAGTTGAAGCATTGTAGCTTCCATTTTAAAACTTGAACATTATCAGCACAAGAATTAATTCAATATTCTCAGTTCAGGATGGCTAATTTCCTATTATGAATGTATTTTACTACATGATATTTTACAGAAAATGATGAACTCGAGACTAATTTAAGTAGGTTTTTCCTCCTTCATTTTCCAATATAAGAAGAGAGTACTTATTTTATTATGTCAGCTCGCTTCCGGTGAAGTTTTTGGTCCAGATCAACCTATTGCATTAAAACTCTTGGGATCTGAAAGGTCATTACAAGCTCTTGAAGGTAATTCTTAATTGTTGTTGTGACATTCATGGACCAATATGCATATCATTTAAGCAAAATGTAGCTGACAAACTAAGCAATATATTCAGTATCTCAAATAGTTGAAGTACTGCTTGGTAAACAATATTTGTTAGAGTTGGAATAATTTGAGTATCTCCTTTTGATTAATCAATAGAAAAAGTCTATTAATGTGGGATAAAATAATACTTCCTGTTGCACCTTTTTTTCATATCAATTGTTAATTTCAACTTTTATGTCCTTGGTGAGGATTGCTAGTTGACCGACCCATTTTTTCAATTTTTGGAGTTCTTTCCCTACTAAAAAAATTCTATAAACATTAGGGACATGTTTGCCGAGATTATAATCCCGAGACTATTAATCCTAGAATTAAATAGTCATAGTCACATGTTTGTTTTTTATAAGATTATTCATGGGATAACTTAAAATAATCTCATGTTATGTTTGCTTTTTCAGGATTAATTATAATATTAGATTAAAAAAATATCATTTGAACTATTATACCCTTACCAAAAATAACAAATTTTAAACTTATTTATACATCAAAAAAATAATATTCACTGATTATGTATACACCCCCACCCCCACCCTCACCCTCACCCCCACCCTCACCCTCACCCTCACCCTCACCCTCACCCTCACCCTAAAAAAATAATATTTACTGATTATGTAAACTCCCACGCCGCCCACCCACCCCACCCACTCCACCCACTCCACCCCACCCCACCCCACCCCACCCCACCCTCTACCTCTCAAAAAAATAATATTTACTAATTATGTATACACTCCCACCCCGCCCACTCCCACCCCCACCCCCACCCCCACCCCCACCCCCACCCACACCCACACCCACACCCACACCCACACCCACTCACCCACCCGAAAAAAATAATATTTACTGATTATGTTTAATCCCCCAACTCCTACCCCCTACCCCCACCCCCACCCCCACCCCCACCCACACCCCCACCCCCACCCAAACCCCAACCCCCACCCAAACCCAAACCCAAACCCAAATCCAAACCCAAACTCAAACTCAAACCCAAACCCAAACCCAAACCCAAAAAAATAATACTCCCTCCGTCCCATAGTTATAGGCTGATTTCTTTTGGCACATAGTTTAAGAAAATCAGTTTAGTGGCAATTTTTAACATAAATTTTCCACATATACCCCTTAATATGGAATTAATGAATAAGTTAATTACCTCTCAAAAAAATAATATTTACTAATTATGTATACACTCCCACCCCGCACACTCCCACCCCCACCCCCCACCCGCCACCCGAAAAACATAATATTTACTGATTATGTTTACATCCCCAACCCCTACCCCCTACCCCCTACCCCCACTCGCACCCCCACCCCCACCCCCACCCAAACCCAAACCCAAACCCAAACCCAAACCCAAACCCAAACCCAAACCCAAACCCCCACCCCCACCCCCACCCCCACCCCCACCCAAACCCAAACCCAAACCCAAACCCAAAAAAATAATACTCCCTCCCTCCCATAGTTATAGGCTGATTTCTTTTGGTACATAGTTTAAGAAAATCAGTTTAGTGGCAATTTTTAACATAAATTTTCCACATATACCCCTTAATATGGAATTAATGAATAAGTTATACTTATCATACTGGAACTCTCAACTTCATTGATTGACGTGTTAAAGTCCATAACCATATAACTTTAACCAAAGAGAATACAACAATATTAAATGGGGTGATAAAAATAATGACATTGAATGTTGTTTCTTCAAAAAAAGAGTAATGGTTGAATATTTATTATAAGGGACATAAAAGTAAAACACTGAACCAACTAAATTTTATAAATAGTAAGTAGCCTATATATTGGGACATCTCAAAATGGAAAATCAGCCTATAACTATAGGACGGAGGGAGTAATATTTAGTCTTTGTACTAATAAGTTTTAAGTTGCAAGTAATAATAACAGAATTACAGGATATGATGGTCATTTTAGAAAAAGATTAAAGTTAATTTTGTCTAGCAATTTTTAATCCCAAATGCTTGGGATTATAATACCAAGTAGAACATGATACTCCCTCCTATTCAGATTAAATGACGTTTTAGGGAGTTTAATTTTATTCTATATAAGTGTCGTTTTGGAATCTCTATGCAATATTGCACTATTTTTTCTTAATTTACCCATCTATTTAATATGCTTAGTAAATGCAATTGTGGAGAATGAGAGGAGACAATTGTGGAGACAGAAATAATTAATTAGGGACACAAAAGACATTTTGTGTTATTTCTTAATAAGTGTGCTTAACTCTAAAATGTCATTTAATCTGAATAGGAGGGAGTATTAAATATTCTCTCATCTTAACCTATTTTATAATCTCAAGACTAATAGTCTAAAGTTCAAATTTAAAAACAAACAAGACACTTGAAATTAATAGTTTTATCCCAAGGCATCAACAAGATCCTAGTTGGAAGGACAAATTGGAGTATCAATAAATTCTAACAACTTAATATATATATATATATATATATATATATATATATATATATATATATATATTAAAAGAAGATCCATATACATGTTCTGTAACGTTAAAGTTTTTATAAATGTAAATCAGAATTTGTAACTGATGCCAAAATATTTTTTGATAAGTAAATGATACCAAATGTTAAACCCATCTAAACAACAAGTATACATAGTATAAAAATCCAAAAGAGGTATTTATACTTCAAAAAATAAAAGCATACGAAACTGTAGAACTAAAAGCATACAAAACTAAGTTGTACAAATTAAGTTCCCAGTTGCTAGTATCAGTGTACATACCTTGATGCTAGCAACTGGGAAACAAAAGCATACGAAGCTAAGCACTGCCCAATTAAAATGACGCCATAACGATGCAGGAGTTGCTATGGAACTAGAGGATTCCTTATATCCATTGTTGAGAGAGGTAAGTATCGGCATAGATCCTTATGAGGTGTTCCAAGATGCCGAATGGGCACTTTTAATTGGCGCAAAGCCCCGAGGACCTGGAATGGAACGTGCCGGCTTATTAGACATAAATGGCCAGATTTTTGCTGAGCAGGTGCTGTTAATTCTTGGCGTCACTTGGAACTGTATAAAATAAATTTGTATTTTTTCTTATAAAGTTTTTGTCTGAACTTTACAGGGAAAAGCTCTCAATGCTGTTGCTTCACGTAATGTCAAAGTGATGGTAGTGGGCAACCCTTGTAACACCAAGTAATAATCATTTGTTCTGTTGCTTGATTTCTTACACGCCTTAGTCATGTAATTTAAGTGAAACCGTAATCACTTATTTTGTTTTCTTTTATTACAGTGCGTTGATCTGCTTGAAAAATGCTCCAAATATTCCTGCTAAGAATTTTCATGCCTTGACTAGATTAGATGAGAATAGAGCAAAGTGCCAGGTATAAGTAACACATGGATGTTATCTAATCCCTCCGTTAAACACTTTTTTTAGTGTGTGGCATGAATTTTAAGACATGCCAAAATTATTACTAAAAAATTTGTAATATAAACAAAAATATAACATCTGAATGTACCAAAACATACAAATATGCATAATAATATACTCCGTGCCACATGCACCAAAATAAAGTGTCAATAATTCTGGGATGGAGGGTGTATTTGATAATTCAAATATTCTATGCTCATGCTATGGCTGTTTCTGCAGCTCGCTCTCAAAGCAGGAGTATTCTATGACAAAGTCTCTAATATGACTATTTGGGGAAACCACTCAACCACTCAGGTCCTTAAATAGATTTTTGAAATTGTGAATACTTAACGCATTCCTTGCTTCCCCTTAACAGTAATTTTTGCTTAATTTTTATCAGGTTCCGGACTTTTTGAATGCTAGAATTAATGGCTTACCTGTCAAAGAGGTCATCAGGGATACCAAGTGGTTAGAGGAGGAGTTCACTGAAAAAGTCCAGACGGTATGATTTATCATGTATGGTTGGCTACAAACCACTCTAAAAATGACATATTTTAATGTTTTCTTTCAAATCCAATCGTATAGATTACTAAAATAGGAATACATAAATGGTCTATTAGTTTTTAAGTAATTCTACTTGGTGAATCCATTGATCTGTCTATTAAAATTTCAGTATAATTTCAATGGCATAGATTTACTAATTTTTTTTTATTTTAAATAAGAGGATCTTACTTTATAAAAGTTATTAAAAAAATTATAATATCACTTATGTTTTTCATGTTTTCGTCATGTATACGGTTAGATTTGAAAGAAAACATCAAAAAATATTGTTTTTAAAATGCTTTGTAGCCAAGCTTGGCTTAGATTTATCTGTGTGTGTGTGGTTACTAACTGGAAAGACATTGATTTGTAGAGAGGTGGCGTTTTAATTAAAAAATGGGGACGATCTTCTGCTGCATCAACTTCTGTGTCGATTGTTGATGCCATAAGGTCTCTCGTAACTCCCACTCCTGTGGGTGATTGGTTTTCTTCTGGGGTAAGTTCATCTTTGCTGGGATATTTGGTCGAAAGCACTCAAAAATAGTCTTTAAATTCGTCTATTATTTCTTGTTTAGGCTGCGTCAGTTAAACATGACATTATTTTGCAAACAATCATATATATGTCAACTTTATTTGTACTTGTAGAGAAAAGAAAACTCATAAGATAGGAAACCCTTAAAAATTATAGAAAGATAATAAAACCTTAAGGTAAAGTATGAACGTTACATATTTTCAGAGATAGAGATAAAGAACGGCAGTCAACTATGAACATTAAATAGTTCGCTTGAGTACTTGCATTTGAATCATTTATTATCCTTCTGTTCGGAGATAGAGAGATAAAGGCCGATAGTAAATTATGAACATTACATATATAGATCACTTGAGTTGCATTTGTGTTAGAATATAGGATCACACACACGCACACAAACGATAGAGAATTAAGAAGAACACAAGAGATTTACATGGTTCCCCAATTTGGGTACTCCACATGCGGCTTGTTGTTTATTGATGATTCCTTAGTTACATAGGGTTTTACAATAGATAGTATATATACCTACTAATCCTATTCCAACCCTACTTCATATTATGGTCAATTACCCATAATACCATTTCCAATTAACAACCCACAAAACTGTGTCGCCGAACCAGTGCGCCCCGCGCCATTCCCAGGCTTGTGCCAGTGCGCCCCGCGCTACCATGACAGTAACTCTGTACCATACCGCGCCCTTCGGTGCAACCCTGATAGACTAGTGCGTCGCTCCGCTCCGCTATGCTTCGTTTCGCTAAGCTCCGCTCCGATCCGGACTAGCCCTTTTCCAGTGGTATATTATGAGTCACAAGTTCCCAACAATTTGTTTTGTTTATTATCCTTTTGTTTCCTTCTGGAAAGAAGACGTGTAAATATGTAATGTTCTGTTAAAGTTATATCGTAAATTCAATAAACACCCAAATAGGCAAAGCTAACCATTTGCTTGGAGAGCTCATAATATGCACTAGTAGATGTTTTACAATCACTAACATGATTACTGATTGTGGCCATTGCATAAAAGTAAATGTTGATCTTCTCGCATTTAATATGCAAGCTTAGGTTTATACAAGTGGAAATCCCTATGGTATAGCAGAGGATATTGTTTTCAGCATGCCATGCAGATCAAAGGTAAAGTTAGTCATCAATTATTAAGTTTTGGCACTTTTATCACCCAAACTTTATGTAATCTCCGAGGAATGTTTTTATTACAGGGTGATGGTGATTATGAACTTGCCAAGGATGTAATATTTGACGACTACCTTTTCAAGCGAATAAAAAAGGTGTACTTTGTTTGTCATATTAGTACCTTGTCCATAATTTTTAAGCGAAACGGACAACTCCCCTTACCTCAATATCATGTATGCCAAAATCTGTGAGATAAATGTACTGCTAAGCTAGCAATAGACTACCTGAAGCCGATCTTACAGCTCCCCCCACCAGTAGTCACTAACAGGGAGTTGTAAGATCTGCTTCTGGTATACATACCTTTATTGATTTAGTTTATTTTTTTCCCTTGGCCACTGAAGTTACCCTCTGTCCTCATTTTAAATTACACGAGCCGAATTTGACTAGAAACTTCAAAGATCTTTTTAAAGTTGTCAATTTCCTTCTTGGCTTCGCAGATGACATATTTTAACACATCCCGCATTCAAAGAGAAAAAGAAATTGGTTGTATTTGGGTTTTGGGGTGTAAGAGTTGTCTTCACATATTGTATTTTTCACACTTTGATATATAGTATCTTATGCTCTGCCCGTGGTTTTTCCCAATTTGAATTCTTCATGTAAATCTTGCGTTGTCTTAATTTCTTAGTTGATTTCTATATTTGGCCATAGTTTGTTGAAACAATTCACAGTTTGATGGGAATTGCAATGTTTGTTTATGCAGAGTGAAGCTGAGTTACTTGCTGAGAAGAGATGTGTGGCTCATCTTACAGGGGAGGTCAGTATCATATTTTTACACTGTTCATATTATTGTTATTAGTAGTTCTATATGTAACTTTTTCTCTTATCAGGGCATTGCTGTGTGTGATCTACCCGAAGACACTATGCTTCCCGGAGAAATGTGATCTGATTCTCTAAATATCATCTACTAGAATTTTTCAGGGTGTGTTTAAAGTAGCAAAAAAAACAGAAGAAGCAATTTTGAGCAATTTGATAAAGGATTTCAGGGCCAAGAATGGTGTAAAATTGTATAATAATATTTACTTTCTGATAAGTACTTTTAGAATTGCAAAACGATATATATATATATATATATATATATATATATATATATATATATATATATATATGTATATATATATATAAACACGGTATCCGTTCGAACCATCGTCATAGCTGTGTCGTCGACTTTGTATGTTATAGTGACAAAAAAATCGTCGCTATAACAGGTTCTTTTGTAGTTCGATGTTTAATGTTCTAGAGAAGAAGACCATATATATATATATATATATATAGGAGAATATGGAGGTACACAGTCGTGTAACTTTTAAAGTTAAAAGTTACACGGTCTACGATCGTAGAGTGATTTCACTCTACGATCGTAGAGTATACCCCAGATAGTAGAGTGAATTCACTCTACGATCGTAGAGTGACTACTCTACGATCGTAGAGTGAAATCACTCTACGATCGTAGACAGTGTAACTTTAAAAGTTACACGGCTGTGTACCTCCATTTTTACCACACACATATATATATATATATATATATATATATATATATATATATATATATATATAGGGGAATGATCCATAGCATCTATTTGCTATGGATCAAAAAGTGGCATATAGGATCTATACCTTCCATTAGAAATATAAACGACCCAGATTATAAAATGATATTCTCCGTCCGCTAGTAATACTAGCGGACAGATTTAAAATATTTTTAGGTCCATTATGCCCCCACTCCCCACTCAGACCATTTAAAGGAGTAATTGACATATGGAAAGTATCTGTCCGCTAGTCTTACTAGCGGACGAGTTATAGTTCTTGAGGGGCACTTGCCATCTGGTAAAATTCCGATGTCACGAGCTATTCATGTGAGCGGCAATGATAGTAAGTCAGGATCAGACATGGATACAGGCTCAAACTCGGATGGTGAAATTTATGGTGTTAAGTACTGTGTTAATTCATTATCCAAGGATGAAAAAAATTCCCAAATCATTGCATAGGAATTCAGCAGACAAAATTCACTCTAAATCGGCAGAACAATAGTATATCCTTTGGCCAAGTCAAGTTGTGTATATATAAACAAGCTGGATCCCTAAGAAAAATCCAGATCTAAATAAAATAGTCTTTCTTTCTTAGTTTAAAGAACCAAACTTTGTGAGGATGGCTGATCAAGAAGTGAAATTGATTGGTGTCTGGGGATCGGAAGCCCTTTTAGCCGAAGAGTCGAAATAGCTCTGAAATTGAAGGGGATCAAATATGAATTTTTAGAGGAAGATCTGTTCATAAGAAAGTCCCTGTCCTCTTGCACAATAGGAACCCAATCGCAGTCTCTTGTAATTGTTGAGTACATTGATGAGACCTGGAAATCCGGCCCACTCATTTTGCCTACAGATCCTTGTGGAGGAGCCATGGCCCGTTTCTGGGCAAAATTCATTGATGATAAGGTATAATAATAATGTTATTTTATTTTTTTTAAATTTATTTTTCTCAAGATTATTAGTTTCTTGTTTGTTGCTGTGATGCTACGTACATTGTGGGAACACAAAAATCAGGGTATTGGGTAATAACGCGTCCGCTAGTTTTACTAGCGGACAGATACTTTCCATATTTTAATTACTCCTTTAAATGGTCTGAGTGGGGGTATAATGGACCTAAAAATATTTTAAATATGTCCGCTAGTATTACTAGCGGACGAAGAATATCATTTTATAATCTGGGCCGTTTATATTTCTAATGGAAGGTATAGATCCTATATGCCACTTTTTGATCCATAGCAAATAGATGCTATGGATCAGTCCCCATATATATATATATATATATATATATATATCGGGAAGGATCAAGAGCATAATTCTTAAATAGCATAATGTCTTAAATAGTATAATTTTATTAAAACGATGTAGTTTTGATAAGACGCGGTGGCATTTTTGTAAATACCACGCCACCGCGTATTTACAAAAATGCCAACGCGTCTTATTAAAACTACGTCGTTTTGATAAAATTATGCTATTTAAGAATTATGCTCTTGATCCTTTCCGTATATATATATATATATATATATATATATATATATATATATATATATATATATATATATATATAGGGAAAAATATGTGTACACAGCTGTGTATTACACAGTAGGCTATATCGACGATTTTTTGGGCTATAGCAACGGTTTCACCAGTCGTTATAGCTATTCTGGGCTATGGCGACAGTTTTCCATCGCTTTAACCCAAAAAATCTGTCGTCCTAGGCCTACTGTGTAATACACAGCTGTGTATATACATATAGCCCATATATATATATATATATATATATATATATATATATATATATATATTCCGGACTCCCGGATTTTGTCCGGACCTTTTTTTTTTTTTTTTTTTGCTTTTTTTTTTGAAACAACTAAAAAAAAAAATTATGGAATTGGAAATTTTACATTATACAGTGTTTTGGGCGTGATTTGGATGCCTATAACAAAACATGTCTGTACAGTCTGGGCAGACTATACATACATTGGTTGGTGTAGGTATTAAAAACACACCCAAAACACTGTATTATTGAAAAATTTCAGTTCCATAAATATTTTTTTTTTTTAGTTCTACAAAAAAAAAAAAAAAAAAAAATTGGGTCCGGATTTTCTCCCGTCCGGGAGGTCCGGACCTGATCCATTTCATATATATATATATATATATATATATATATATATATATATATATATATATATATATATATATAAACTTGGTTGTGATTGCAAATTTTTTTGGTACTGATTTCTGTATTGGTTATAAATTATCAATTCACATTTTAGCCATGACTTGTGTGAATTATGATGTGGGAGAATCTTTTTGTCATTTCTAGAGGTAGCACACGAATGAAAACTAGCTTATCTTTCTCTCGGTTTGCTTACACTGTTGGTGAGTTTTAAAATAGATGAAAAGAAAATAAATAGATTGAAAATTGAAAGTCTTTACCCAATTTTGTTGTTTGTGATTTTTTTTAATGAATAGAAAAGGAAAGAAATGGATAAAAAAAATTGATTACTTTTTTTGCTTAATTTTTCCATCCAAAAGTGGCAATTTGGATGAAAACTAATTTACAAGTAATTTTTTTATTATCTCTATTGTACCATTTACATTATAAATATAATAAAATTAATATAAATGTGAAATAATATTTTAAATGTAACACTTGATGGTTTTCCCCCCCTTGTAAACTCAATAACAATATAAAAGAAACTTGTAAGATTTTTATTTTGTTTATTCAACTTTAAGATTTCTTTCATTTTCCTTTATAAATTTAATAACAACATAAAAGAAACTTTGAAAGTTTTTTATTTTTATTTTTTGTCAAATTTAAGTTTTCTATTTTGTTTTTTTTTTTGTTTTTTCTTAAACTCAGAAACATATTCTCACGACCGTTGTGACACATCAATACGAGTTTTAAGCGCATAACTGGTTACCGAAGGCTGCCATGGACTTATTCTGCAATAACTTGTGTAGCACAATTCCAGTGTGGATGGTTCTCATACCATTCCCAATCTGCTGCCCATTTGGAACACACAAATACCTCACAGTTGGATTCTCATGGGTATTCTGGCTTGCTCCAGAATTGCATCTTAAACGGCGACCTCGCCACCGGAAAGAGCCTACATTGTCACATTTTGAAGGGAGGGGGATGTTTGGACTTATTTGCGTGGAACATTCTCCTCAACATGTATGTTTAATCCTATCTATTGTGTGATGCACGCTACTTGTTTGATGAAATGCTTGAAAGAAATGAGGTTTCTTTTGTTACATTAATTCAGGGTTACTCTCAAAAACTCCGATACCTTGAGGCTATTCAGGGTTACTCTCAAAAACTCCGATACCTTGAGGCTATAGAGTTGTTTGTTAGATCGCATAAAGAGGGTCATTCGCTTAATCCTTTTGTATTCACTACAGTGTTGAAGTTGTTGGTTAGCATGGAGAGGGAAGACATGGGTTGGAATATTCACGCGGTGGTTTATAAACTTGGTCATGACTCGAATGCCTTTGTTGCCACTGCTCTTGTTGATGCATATTCGGGGTGTGGGTTTGTTGACATTGCTAGGCGAGTTTTTGATGGAATTACTTGTAAGGACATGGTTTCTTGGACTGGAATGCTAGCTTGTTTTGCTGAGAATGATTATTTTAAGGAGGCGATTGAATTCTATTCTCAAATGCAATTGGTGGGATTTAAGCCAAACAATTTTACACTTGCGAGCGTGTTCAAGGCCTGTCTTGGTTTAGAGGCCATTGAGATGGGGAAGAGTGTTCATGGCTATGCTTTGAAAACTCGTTGTGAGATTGATCAATATGTAGGTGTTGCACTGCTCGACTTGTATACAAAGTCTGGAGATATTGAGGATGCTCGGCGAGTATTTGAAGAGGTCCCCAAAAAAAAAACGTTGTTGCTTCGAGTTTTATGATTGCACGGCATTCTCAGAGCGACTGGTGCAAAGAAGCTGTGGAGCTATTTTATAGGATGTGGCAAGAATTAGTTGTCCCTAATCAATTTACTTTTTCCAGTGTGCTGCAAGCATGTATATTTAGAAAGCAAAAACATTCCCATGTGCAGAAGGTTGGCCTTGATGTAGATATATATGTCTCCAATGCCCTCATGGATATTTATGCTAAATGTGGAACGATGGAAAATTCAGTAGAAATATTTTTTGAGTCGGAGAACAGAACTGATGTGACTTGGAATACAATAATTGTTGGTTATGCACAGTTAGGAGAAGGGGAGAAGGCTTTGAACTGGTTTTCAGAGATGCTTAAAGACCAAGTGCAAGCTACAGAGGTAATGTACTCTAGTGTTCTTCATGCTTGTGCTGGCTTAGCAGCCTTGGAGCCAGGCATTCAAATACATTCATTGACTGTTAAAACTATTTATGATGAAGATGTTTCAGTTGGTAATGCTTTGATAGATATGTATGCCCAAGTGTGGGAGCATAAAGGATGCTCGTTTGGTGTTTGACATGATGATTATGCGAGATGTGGTCTCATGGAATGCGATGGTCTCAGCATATTCAATGCATGGCTTGGGTGAAGAAGCCCTGAGGATCTTCGAGACAATGCAAAAGACGGACATAAAGCCAAACCAGTTGACTTTTGTAGGAATTCTTTCAGCATGTAGCAACACAGGCTCGTTAGATCAAGGTCAAAATTATTTTACCTCCATGGTAGGAGACTATGGTATTGAACCTTGCATAGAACACTACACTTGCATGGTATCACTTTTAGGGAAATTGGGTCATCTTGACAAGGCAATGAAGCTAATTGAAGAAATCCCATTTGAGCCTAGTGTTATGGTGTGGCGTGCTTTGTTAAGGGCTTGTGTTGTTCATAATGATCTTGAGCTCGAAAAACTATCAGCCGAGCGTGTGCTGGAGATGGAACCCCAAGACGAGGCCTCCTACGTGTTGTTGTCAAATATTTACGCTTCCTGTAAAAGGTTGGATAATGTAGCTTTTGTCAGGAAAAAAATGAAGAAGCGAGGAGTAAAGAAGGAACCAGGACTTAGTTGGATTGAGCACCAGGGCACAGTTCATTATTTCTGCGTTGGTGATTCTTCACATCCTGATATGAAATTAATCAACGGGATGCTCGAGTGCTTGAACATGAAAACCAAGAGTGCAGGTTACATACCCAACTGTAGTGTCATTTTACTTAATGTGGAGGATAATGAGAAAGCGCGGCTCTTGTGGGTACATAGCGAGTGATTAGCCCTCGCGTTTGGTCTTACTAGGATGCTATCTGGGAGCCCCATTCGGATCATGAAAAATCTTCGAATGTGTGGACTGCCATGCCATAATCAAGTTTATATCCAAAGTTGTGCAGAGGGAAATTATCATTAGAGATATAAATCGTTTTCACCACTTTCAGGATGGGGTCTGCTCTTGTGGTGATTACTGGTGATCATCTCTTACTAGTAGTCCATTGAGTTTTGGGGGTTCTAAGCAAGGTTTTTAGGAACGTGGGTCAATTGGGTACGCGGAACAAAATTGAATACGAGAAATGCTACTTATTGGTGAAATACAAAATGTACCTATGTTCCTGTACCTCAATTCGGAATTCGGAATACGGAATACGGAATATTGAATACAGAATAATAAATAATAGTTCTTGATACGCAAATCAGATAGGGTTCGTACGGAACCCTGGTTCTGAGTTTTCATCAAATTAAGTTAAAAGTTAGTCAATGAGTTTTGGAAGGAAAAGAAAAGAATATAAAACTTAATTTATAATAAAAAAGAAAAGAACAAAAAAATTATTTGTGTTCTTTCATGTTGTTACGAGTTTAAAGAAAAGTAAAAAAAACCTAAATTTTACATTTAGATTACTAATTTACCATTATATTAATTTTATCGTGCTTATAATGCAGAGGGTATGATAGGAATTATAAAAAAATTTCTTAATTTTCTTCTATTATTTAGTTCTCTCTCCAAATCCGTCCGTGAACGGTAAATTTAGGCAAGGAAAGTGGTCAGAGTTTTCCGTTCCTTTCTTTTCTTTTATATTCATTAAAAAACTCAGTAATAAAAGAAATAAATAAAAAATTTAAATTAAATTTTCTGTTCATATTTTTTCTTTTCTATTCATTTTAAAATTCAGTAACATGGGTTATATATTGGTGCCCTGAAGACACTGGCAGTCAGACCAAAAGCATTTTACAGGGAGAAATTAGTCAAGAGCTTGTATGCGTGTCTAACATTAGGTATATAAGTTTTTAAGGTTAGGATCATGTATGGCATTTTTATTATAAAAAAAAATCCTTATAATCACATATTTTGTGAGATGATTAATTGCCACAGGTTTAAGGTAGCGACAAAATCATGTAATAGTACTCCCGTTGTTTCAGCAAAATACACATTTGTAAAATATATAAAGGGATTCCATCCACAACAACTGGTTGTTGGGAGCAATCCATTTTTGGTCAGCCGTAACAGCTTGTACCGGCTTATAAAAAAAATTGCATAAGGGCCGGTACAAGCTGTTACGGCTGGCCAAAAATGGGTTGCTCCCAACAACCGGTTGCTGTGGATGGAACCCCATATATAAATGTTGGAAATGGGTTTGATAAAATATATATTTTTGATAAAATATATATTTATGTGTTCAAACCCATTAAGAATTGAATGAGAAAATTGACGAACCGGGTCGGGTCGGGTCATGTTATATATATCTTTTTGGCCAAAATCTGTTTAATTAATTATCAGATTTTTTATTAAATTATATATCAAGAGAATGAATCCAACGGTAAAAAACTGCCAATTTTTTCCTATAAATTGGTTGGGCGCATATTATCACATAAAAAGAGAAGAATTCCATTGGAGTGTTTGTGAAATTATTTTCCTTTTATATTGCTAAAGTCGTTGCACTACATAATATATATATAATCCTGTTGCAGCATATCTTGGATTCCTGATTTCTCTGCAAGTGGTAAGATTTTCAACTTTATTTCATGCATGCATTATTTTTGTTTGCATATATACATGCATTATTATTGTTTACATATATACATGCATAATTACTATAAGTTCAGTACATAACATTGAAATTGGTTCGATGAATTCTTAATTTTGCAATACTACTAATTAAGAATTGAAATCCGTTTTATCTTGGGAAGCAATTATTCAATTAACCCTTAGCATCTGTGGGGGAATAAATTTGCTTTAAGGAGACTTTGTGAATTCAAAGGACTCGGATTTATATTTTTCATTTTACACATTGTTTATGTTTTGCATAATTTATTATTATTATATTTATATGCATTATTAAATAATACTATATATTACAAATAACAATCTTAAAGCAAATTTATCTTTTCTGTAATTATAGTATTGTTTATGATTAACAGGAAATTGTTTTATAAAATAAGTTTTTTGTTTTGTAAATTCATATTTCTGTAAATAAATTCATATAAAAGTTTATTCTGAAAATTTTGATAATTATACAAAATGATTGCGTGTACTGCATTTTATACATGTTAAATGGTTTTTGATTTCCTGGTTTTTATATTGAGTGTACTGCATTCAGCCATTCATGTTACCGTTATATTATATTATCTCAAAAAAAAAAAAAAGTTGCTGCTAAAAATTAATTGTTAAAATAAAATGAATATGCTGAACTTGCTTTTATTTTGTTAATATATATATTCTGATTGCATGTTAATTTATATAAGATTATATGTTAAATGTTTTTTTATATATATTTCGTTATTATATAAATTACATGTTAATATATTAATTACATGCATGTTGTATGCATAACTATTTTGCCTTAATTACATACTGTTTTGACTGTTCGGTAATTTTTTTTTTAATTACTGAATGTAATAATGTTGCATGCATTTTGTATTTTGCATATTAGTATATTATATAAAATAATTGCATGTTAAGTAGATATATAATATTATGTTTGATATAATATGTATATGAGTAAAATGCATGGATAGTATGCAAAAAGTTATTCTGCAAAATGATTGCATCATTGCATGTTAACAAATATTACTAAGTTACAGTATATAGATTACTGTTAAACAGTATTTCATTTTTGACAATAATTCGTTCATCCATATATTATATTAATTATTTAAATTTGGTCCGTTTTGATAATAAATGAATTTATCTTGTACTGTATAGTAAGTTAATAAATTAGTGCAGTATAGTAGAGGTTCATTGCATGTTATTATATTTATTACATGTTGACTGATGTTTATATTATGTTATTATTCTAAGTGATTATTGTGTAATTATCTTTGTGTTGGAATTTTAACAAAAAATTGTCCAACTTTAGAATACAAATTATTTTAAAACAGAAATTTATTTTGATTATTGATAGTCTTTATTTGTATAACAGAAATGGCTTCTACAAGCACCATTCCTGCCGTGAGTATGTCTCATGGAGAAAAGCCTGAAAGGTTCAATGGAACTGATTTCAAGCGTTGGCAACAGAAGATGCTCTTCTATCTCACCACGTTGAACTTGGCTCGGTTTTTACAAGAGGACTGTCCTACTCTTGTTGAAGGGGAAACTGACAAAGAGAAAGTGGCTGCTGTTGATGCATGGAAACATGCAGATTTTCTTTGCAGGAACTATGTGATGAATGGATTAGATAATACTTTGTATAATGTGTATTGTACAATTCAAACTGCAAAAGAATTGTGGGAATCTTTAGACAAGAAATATAAAACTGAAGATGCTGGCATGAAAAAATTCATAGTCGGTAGATTTCTAGATTATAAAATGATAGATTCTAAAGCAGTGATCACTCAGGTTCAAGAATTACAAGTAATTCTGCATGACATTCATTCTGAAGGAATGTCATTAAGTGATTCATTCCAAGTTGCAGCAATGATTGAAAAACTTCCACCATCGTGGAAAGACTTCAAGAATTATCTGAAGCATAAACGCAAAGAGATGAATCTTGAAGAACTGATCGTGCGACTAAGGATTGAAGAGGACAATCGATGATCTGAGAAGAAAAGTGGGAAGAATTTCATTGAAGCCAAGGCAAATGTTGTAGAACAAAGGCCAAACAACAACAAAAGGAAGCGTGAAGGCAAAGAAGCTTTCAAGGCCAAGAAGAAATTCAAAGGCAAATGCTTCAATTGTGGTATTCCGGGACACAAATCAAATGAATGTCGCAAGCCAAAGAAGTTCAAGAAAGAACAAAAGTCTCAAGCAAATGTGACAGAACTGGAGAAGCTTTCTGAAGATGTTTCAGACATGAACCTTTGTGCAGTTATATCTGAATGTAATTTGGTAGGAAACCCTAAAGAGTGGTACGTGGACACTGGAGCTACTCGCCATATAT